>CAVMGG010000709.1:0-100395 GCA_963680895.1 Fragum sueziense
TATGACAAGTAAAAAAATGACTTAAAAACTATAGGTCACCAAGCGAATTAAAAAGTTATTGAATTTCAAGGGAGACTACTCTTGTCTAAAAATGCAAAAATGAGGTGTCACTTAAATGCCCACAAAAAAGGTGTTCGAAATGACTAGGATTACATAAATAAGTCTTTATTGTGTTCAATATGTTATATTCTGTCCAAATGAGTATCAATTTGGGAAAATTTAGTTATGATTTTGAAAATTTTAGTAAAACATTCTTTCAAAAGTAGCTGAAATTGCTCTTTTTTCGCAACGTTTCTGATAATAAAAAATATTCCAGCGGTAAGAATTTTTTCTTTTTTGGTATAGACATAGTGCTTGGTCATACCTACAAAATCAAAAAAGAAAAATATATCAAACCAAGCGTTTTTCTTAGTTATAAGTAAAATTTGGTTTACTTTTTACAGCTCTGTCCGAAATTGTTTCACTACTTTTATCCATTTTCTTCCTTAATACCAGCTTAAGATAATAAAACGTGTCATCTTTTGTGTCCATCTGAAGTGGACTAGATCTAGCTCATAAAGACACCACTTTGCTTTTGTTGCTCCGTTTCCTATCGCTAACGCCACATTTTGAATGCGTAACAGAAAGTTAAATGTACCATCCGAGTACTATTACACTTTAATTGACCAAAGAGAGAAAATTGAAATAACCGAAAAGAGTCTTGTCATTTATCAACCAAACATTAGCTAATGTAAGAGATACATTTGCTTAAAAAAGCCAATTACTGAAACAGCTTTATTTCGTTATTTAGGATATGCGCAGTAAGTTGCGCAGTAACACTGGAGGATCTGTCCTTAAGACATTGGTAAGTCAAAAATACGACTTAAATGTTTTTGATGAAACAGGCCCCAGGTCCTGATTTCTCGAAAAATACTTTACTTAAGTACGTTCTCAAACTAAAATCTGAGCACCGTACTCAAAACCACACGAAATTCACGTGAACTTTAATCGAATACCCTTCAACGTTGGAGATCTATTCCATTGACGTTGAGCATGTGCTCATGAGTATGTAGGCCTACTTAAGTTTTTTTTCGAGAAACCACGGCCACGTCTTTTATGGGAAAGGGTAAATGTCACTAAAATAATCGTGCATGTACTTTTTAACATAATGCAATGGAAAGTATTGAGCTAAAAGGAAAAATACTGGTCATTAACATGATGATCACCTCTCTCTAACGTTTTCCAATGCATTCTCAACCAAACGTTGAAATGGGTTATTGTTTGGGAAAGGGTTAACGTTAAAATGTTCTAACAATTTAATGGTAACATCTTTTGTAAGCATTCGTTAACATCTGACATCCTTATTCTGTTGAACATTTCGATGGCTAAGAGCGAAACAGTTGTAACTGCCTATATGTTTATAGGCAGTTACAACCATTTCGCATTGAGTCATCGATTTATTCTGAAATACCATGCTCTATTTAAACTGAAATCATTTGGGAAAAAAAGTTGTGTTTGTGAAACACCAATGCCCCTCATTGATTTTTCATATAAAAATCGAACAGAAAGACGGATAGGCAGGCAAACGTAAAACACTCAAACAATATGCTAATCCGAGTTTTTCTCTGATGAAATTCGCTCTTTGATATGTCGATGTCGCTCATTCAAATGAGTGACTTCAACATATCAAAGAGCGATTTCATTAGAGAAAACTCGGATTACGAATATGCCAACGATCTTTCGATCTTTTTGCCTAAATAATTTATATTTAGCCTTCTATAACTTTATACAAATTCTGTTTTAATTGTTGTCCATTTCGTCAAAGGTAAAAGCTTTCAAATTGTTGAAAAAGGGATAATCGTTTAGGCCTATTGTTCTGAGCAACCTTCTCATAATTAAAAAAAAAAAAAAAAAAAAAAAAAAAAAACCGAACAACAAACAAAACAACAAAACCCTACGCTTTCCTTTCCAATTCCCTCTTCTGTGGTGTCAAAATCATGTACATGTAATATGAGGGAATGGCGTAAGACTTAATCTCTGACAGGATACCGTATTCACCAGTTATTAACGACAATCTTTTGTTCGGTGGCTCAAAAAGGGACCACAAAACTTTTAAGTCTAAAATTATGTATTTCATGTTTTGGGGCTAAAGTGGATGACCGAATATTTCGGAACCAAAAACAGCCATCTTCTATTGGTATACATCTTACAAGTGCAATGAGCATATCGAGGTTGACATTTTTCTGTTCTAACCTTTGTCAAACATTCCTTGGTTTTGGCGTCCCTGATCAAAAGACACAGAAAAACATTGAGACAAAGAAAGAAAACAATGAAATATAGCGTTTCTCCTTTGGTCTCAATATTTTACGTGCTATATACTGTTCACATCTTAGCAAGCTGCGAAGACTGACGAAGACGTATCGTTCGCAAATTCTGTTCTATCAACATAGGGGCCTACATGATATACATGTATGACAATAATATGCAAATGTTGCAGAAGACAAAATATATGTCAACATATTATGTTGAAACATGTACAAAATGATGGGTAATCACGTGACACAACAACAACAACTGAAGGTAATCTAGGCTAAGGTAATCTAGGCTATCAATATTCGTACGTGACCGATTTGAATTTGAAACAGGTGTAAAAATGGCAGAGATCCGTTGGATGTGAGCGAATGATCTTTTAAATATCGTCTAATAGAAAGATATAGAAGAGCAAACGCAAGAATGTTAGTCCACCGATAACCCTTTCTCTTGATTTGTTTAACCCTTTCCCAAACGACAAATTTTTGGGGTGGTCCTATTCAAAAGCTGCTGCAGATTACAATATTAGTGTTGTTAAAGATAGAATTTGTGTAGAAAATAGCTAAGAAAATATTGAGACAAAAGGAGAAACTGCTGGTTTTCAGCAGTTTTTTCTTTTGTCTCAATGTTTTCACAAGCATTTTCTATTAGGGACGTCTAAACCAGGTCTTGCATGTTTGGGAAAGGTTTTAAAAGATTCACTACATCCAGAAAATCACTGACGTCATTTCGTCCTCTCTGCATCAAACCACATTTAAATTTGTATTGTAGATCTATTAAGGTAGAATACCCGTAATGTGTTCATTTTGAGATTCATAAAACATCAGATTTTTTTTCGAGCGGCGTCGTTACTTATCCGAACTTATCCGGGCGCGGTCGAAAACATTCGGCAGTGGAAAGTTCCACCGCCGAATGTTTTTTTTTTGACGTCGCCCGAATAATTCTGACATCGCGCAAATCTCATTAGGGGTAGACCACCTTAACAGAAATCTCACAGAAGTCGCAAGGGATATGCAAGTGACTTATCTAAATTAATTTTGAAAGAGATATAAATTAGGCATATATTTTGTTGCAAAACCTTTCTAATGTCAATGATTAGGCCTACATTTTGTGGCCAAACCTTTCTTGCGCCAATGATTTCAGGGCCTTTTTCGATATTTTTCCATTAGACTCTTCTGGAAATTCAGTAAGGAATATGTAGAATTTTGGGTTAACAGTAAACAACTTTTGTTTATCATTGTGGACGCTCTCCATGAACTCGACAAGTTTGCCTTCTGTGACTTCACTTCCTGTTTCTACACACACGCATGCGCACACAACTTGATACATTTCCGCATCCGGTACAGGAACAACAACCGCATTTTTCACCCCCGGGAAAGATTTTAAAACTGATTCAATAATAGATGGTGCCACATTCATACCTCCGCATATAATCATGTCAGATACACGACCTTCTATAAACAAACACCCGTCTTCGTCAATTCTCCCGTAGTCGTCGGTTTTGTACCAACCATCAAGCGTCATGACAGAATCTGTCTTTGCTTTATCATTAATGAACTCTTTAAACAGACACGGGCTGCGCGCGCATATTTCTCCTCTCTCCCCACGTGGGACGATTTCACCTTCCTTATTGACAATTTTCAATTCGATTCCTGGTAAAGGATATCCTGCCTGGTAGTCCTCTGCCTTGCTCGGATCTCTAAGATGGTATACCGAGCCGTGCATGATCTCAGTACTCCCGTATAAAATATTCAGACTCTCACATATTCGCCCTATTACTTTTGTGGCAGACTTCGTTACTGGCTGTCCGATGGTCGAAATAGTCTTCAATGGCCAGTTAGCTGGTAACTCCTCCTGCAGAAAATTATGGTATTTTTATACTTTTAACCCTTTCCCAAACAAGACCTGGTTTTGACGTCCCTGGTGGAAAAGACTTGGGAAAACATTGAAACAAAAGAAGAAACTGCTGATAACCAGCAGTTTCTCCTTTTGTCTCAATATTTTCTATGTCATATTTTACACAAATCCTATCTTTAATAACTTCCATTTTGTCATTTGTGGAAGTTTTTTGAAGTGGATCACCTTCAAATTTTGCTGTTTGGGAAAGGGTTAAAAGATCATTTGAGCTGGGACCTGATAAAAGTTCCTAGTAGCATTTGAGACAGTCGTGTTTCATGTTAAGCATGTATCTAAGTGCAGTCTGGCCTGGATCCATGATGCTCTCTTTGCGGTTGCTAGATCTACATGTATACACAGGCTAATCTAGAACCATGTTGGGCTCAAAAGCCTTAAACAATCCATTTCAAGATCGTGGCTCATATATTGTTTCACAGTAAACCTGCACTGGTTTGGACGTCCATACTAAAGTCTTGGAAACAGTATATCCTCAATATTTTATAAATTCTGCAATGGAATGAAGTTGCATATTTATCTATACATATTTCTCATCTAATTTATGTACAGCAAATGTAAGTTAGTCAAGCCTTAAATTTAGTTGAGTATGCTACATTACAATAGTATATACTAACGGGAAAAAGTAACTGTGTACATTTCCTTTCTATATAACATTTTGAATACACAAGTTAAATGAATCAAATTTTACAATTTTGGAAAAAGAACGTGTAACCTTTAAATTTCAATGAGTGTCGGTTTGCTACCCTACTCATTATCGCGGTAACAAGCCTGGAAAATGGGTAGGGGTAAAATTCAAGTTCAAAAGCCATTTTCGAGTGTGAACACCATTGACACCGATAATGGTCTGCAGCAACGAGACAGCTAAACTGTAACAAACGGCTCTATAAGGGTTCCTCTGGAGATGTTGACCAATGACCGAGCCAAATAGTCAAGTGCTGACGTTGAATAAATCATGAATCCATATGACGTTCCCCAACGCGTTTATGAATGCGAGCTCGAACATCGGACTCTACAGATGTAATCGAGGCGCGCCAATAAGCAATACCTTGTCCAAATCGACCTTACGAAAGGATAGATGTTATCTAAGCCATTGTAAACGATGTCATCGACGACGTCGTAGCAAGACTAGACGTCTAAGACGGATGTAGCGCTCCATTAACCGATCCCTAACATGCCTTCTGCTAATAGAACTCAACTCTGGGATCAACCTAGCTGTTACTTTTTCCTACAACAGTCGATTTCACTGGTGGTTATTCCGATTGGAATTGACTTGTCGGAATGACGTCACGCGTCGGCGTATCGAATGTGGTGCGTTTCTAAATTGTTGAAATTGTCTCAAAAGTGCCTACATTATGTTTCTATGCAAACCAAAACGCTTGGTGACCTATTGCTTTGGCATAAGGGGGCTTCTGTCTAAAGAATGCATTAAAGTGCATCTTTGGATAAACGAATCGCGTTTGTTTTCTGTTCAATAAAACAAATTCACATGTTTTTTTCTGAATAACAATCAAGTTAACGACAGTTTGGACAAAAAAGCAAATTTCCACCTCACTTAGGAATAACGCAGTGCAACAAAACACTCAAACGAGAAGGACGTTAACGTCGAACGTCCGTGCATGTGCAGTTGGTAGCATTCGGCATTTCGTTAAAAGCCTCTCTTATGGACAATTGCGAGAGATGTTTCTTGTCATTAGGTCGTATGTTTACATAATGAAGAAGAAAATAAGCATACACAGTTACTTTTTCCATTAGTAGCCTATATAATTATTATTATCAAAATTATAAAGCTCTCTAATCGAACTTCTCTTAAATTTTGTTGTTTGACATAAATCATGTTTTACTACTTTAACTTACATGTCTCTGTGCAATCTCATAAATGATATGAGGAAATAACAGAGCTGCTGTGCACCCTTCTCTCTTTATAACATCAATGATCAACGAGCATTCATTGGTTGGCTTCGGACACAATCCTGACGTCGTAACCCTCTTCTGACCAATGAGAATACGGAACGGAAATCCCCCAGCCCACGTGAAAAGGCGGTTGTTGAAAAAGATATCATCCTCCGAAAGATATTCTTTCTTTGTCAAGAAGCCAGTTAGTAGAATGCTCTCGTACGTGTGAGCCAAAAGCTTCGGTATACCGGTACTGCCCGACGTCTGGAATAGGTACGCTGTGTCGTGCGGATTGACTTCTGGAAGTTGCCTGTTTCCCTGGTCCTTCTCTAACAGCTGTTTAAGGGTCGTTACGGCAACGTCTCGGGGAGGTTGGATGAACACAAGATGGCGGAGGTATGGAATCTTTTGACCGGATACCACACCGTCTTCTTTGTAATCATCTAGTAGATTCTTTAATATGCGCCAGTTGCTTTCATCTACGCCGGGATCGAGGATAATTAACGCACAATTTCCGATTTTCTCCATCAGATCGATGACGTCATGTCCGTCAGCGTACGTAAACACGACGCTCGTGACGCAGACACCTGCCAACATGGCGCCGAACGTGACGTATAGCCACTCTGGACGAGTTCGTGAAACAACGGCAATACACTCGCCAGGTTTGACTCCCAGATTTAGGTACGCCTGAGCCATGATTGCGGATTTCTCGTACAGCTCATTCCATGTTACCGCTTCCCTAGTTTGATCTGTTGAACAAAACACGACCGCCTCTTGATCGGCCATTACAGTTGCAAAATGTTTAAGAACGTCTTTAACAGATGAAAACATGTAAAGGTCCTCGGGAAACGGACCGCCAGTTATGTAACTCACATCCATCGTTTCTATATTGTCCCTTCAGTTGACGCTTTTTATGGCGACTTCGGTTAAGATCGCCTCTAACGAGATTCATGTGACGTCGCTATTTTTCGTACGATTTTGTTAACATACGTCATAAATCCGAACCTTTCACGGCGACGTCGTAAACATTAGGCTGTGGAACGTTTGACCGCCGAATGTTTACGATGTTACCCGAATGATTCTGATGTCGAATGAAATGTTTTTATAAATGTGACCTGTCACGCTAAAGGGGACCTTATCCGAATACCAAAAATCCAAACTTTTCAGACCCAGCACAGGAAAACCAGATACTGTATTCGAAAAATGAACGTAAAGTAAAATAGGCAAAACATTCCAGATATAAAAACATACATAAAAGTGAAAAGTGTTGGCCCTAGTCTGGCTGCGCGGACTGCGCAGACTGACTAGGATCGATGTTTTTCACACACCCGATAAGGTCCCTTTTAGCGCGACAGGTCACAAATACAAATACTAAAATATTGGTCTAGTAAGAATGGCTAGTAAATCCTCATTTCGAGCAATTTTCTTTCCTTTGTATAAACAGTCGAAACATTTTAGAAAAAAAGATAAAATGATTGCTTTGAACATTTCCTCTCTTATGTCTATTACCGGTATAGTGCAATACACGTAACTTTTAAGCAACAAAATGGTAAAATATCAATCAGTCCAAATAGGGAACGATTTTATCCAGTTAACCGTGACGTAATTTCGGACAAACAAATAATAGTTCGTGTGTGTTGTTATAAAATAACCACACCGACGGTTTATCAAAACATAACAGTAAACCAAGTCTATTTTTAGCACAAAATTCATCGCTATTGAACGAAAACCGGATGAGTTGAACGTTCCCGAACACTTTGACACTGCGACACATACATGTAATTCAAAATACATACTACTTTCTGAAATCACTCGGATGAATTAGTTAAATTTCATCCTTTGCTTTTATGACGATATTTTATTACAATAAACACGTTACGTTATCTACGAAATCGGGTTTAATCCTTTCCCAATCGGACCATTCCAATTTACAAGCTGCAGCCAACGGCAAAACATACAATGCACGGTAAAGCCAAGGTACACAAATTAGCAAAGAAGATATTGAGACCAAAATGATGGTTACCACCATTCCCTTCTTTGTTTTCATGCTGAAGTTTTTTCCTATAATTGAGGTCGAAAATATGGCTTGCTTTTGGAAAAGGGTTCAAAAAATGAATTTACGAAACACCTTAAATGGAGCATGATATTCTGAGTTGTTAGATATTTTCACATGGTATAGGTCGTTAACATTCGAACAAAATAATAAAATACGCCTTGTCCTTTGTAGACTTTGAAGACTTCTGCGAATGTTGAAGAAGGAGAATATTAGTCTACCTAAATCTTACCCAAAATGTGACTTGTGTAGGAACTTTTTGTTAATGCTCGACATCCATGCCTAAATGAAACTTTGATATGTAAGGAAGATAACTAGGGGGGATGTCACCCTGTAGAGGTCATTTTAAGGTCACCACGAGGTCAAAGGTCAACTAGGTGCAAAAATCCATGGTAAAGCATGAAAATCCGCTATAACTCACTTAGTTCTGGGTGTAGACTAACAATATTGGTATCAAAATGAAGCTGAGACATTTATCTTCATTTTGCAGTATAGATATGCAAATCAGCTAATTTGCATATGCATAATTTTGAAGAATTAATTGGAAATTTTGATGATTTTTTGGGTCATTTTTTCAGAATATAGTTAGAAAATGAGCTGTAGCTCGCATAGTTGGTGCTGTACATTCACGTATTGAGTACCAAAATAAAGCCTAGACATGTATCCTCAAGTTGCGGTATGAAAATTAGCTGAATTGCATATGTACAATTTTTAATTAATTTTCTAATTAATTAATATAGCCCACCTAAATCTGACCCAAAATATGACTTGTGTAGGAACCTTTTGATAATGCTCCACTTATATGTTTGATATGCTATTTAGGGTATAAGCAATCAACCTAGGGTGGATGTATCATTTTGAAAGGCCTTTTAAGGTCGTAACGAGGTCAAATGCCATAACGAGGTCAAAGGTCAAATGAGTGCAATTTCAGGTATATGCCTTTTACAAAGCTACTTTTATTGCATTTCGAATATAATGTTTAAGCTCAAACCACTTGTAGTTGTATAATATTTTTCTGAGTTTAAAATAATGCTGATTTAGACTAATTTCTGTACTTTTTGTGGTGTTTGTGTTAATAATAAACACAGAACAGAACAGAAATTTTATTACTAGACAAGTACAAAAAGTACATAGCCATACAGATATGCATATAACAGAAGCAATTTGGTCACTAGGGATTGATATACAATAACAAAATTATGAACATACATGAAAAAAGACATTCATTTGAACAAACAAAATATCAAACCTTTCCCAAACTTCAAATATTTTAGACTGTGAAAATATAGGAGGAAATTTGGATGACAAAATAATCCATGTCAAAAGCAGAGAATGAGTTTGTCTAGACATTGAAAATAATGAGGGGAAAGTAGAAATTGCTGATCATCAACAGTTTGATCTTTTCTCTCAATATTTATACCCAAATTATTAATACTATGGAAGTCAAAACCAGGTCTCGTTTAAGAAAGGGTTGACGAACAGACATAGTTACATTGCTACTATACATAAATAAATGGATGATGTGTTGTTAAGTAAAATTACATATTCTGAGAATAAGTGTGGTCAAAAGATTCTCGAATTTGGAGAGCATTTTGTATATAGTTGGTTAATTGTTTTAACGTGTATTCGTCATTTGTGGAAAAAAGGGAAACAAATTTATAAACTGATGGTATATCGTGGTAAAAAGAGTCGATGTATTTTCGTCTTAGAGATCTGTATGCTGGACAGATGCATATGAAATGGAAAACATCTTCAATTTCATTTAGGTTACAATATTGACAATATCTCTCGCACAAAATTCGCCCTGTTTTAGTGCATTTTTTGTAAAACTATATTTTTGAAATGTAAAGAAAAGTCATTGAACCGCTCAAAATGATGTTCAACCAAAATTACTGGCAAATATAAAATGCAGATTTAGCACATCACATATAATTTACTAATTTTATAGTGTCTTAAGAAATATAAACATTTGTGCTACTTTATGTGTATGCAACGAGTACAATATAATTTGTAATTCAGAGTACTCGTGAAAAAATGAAGACATCGCCAAATCACTGATGTACAAAACGATTCAGCAACAATCCTGTGTTCCTTGTTTGTACTATAATTATATCCAAACATAATCTGGTGTGACATTCAATTCATGAAATGTCATACAATATTATATTTTGCAACGATTATATAAGGCAGCGGAACATGTGTCTTTGTGTTTAAGATCTTAGACTGTGATAAAATCTGGACAAATCAGATGTTTAGATTTTCCATATTCTAACAGATCTAGTTCAATGTCATTACAACTATTATTTAAAGTTCAAGCATACAACGGTCATAAAAACCTGCAGCTGATGCAATTATTGGCTTAACTAGACTATTTATTTAACCCATTTGAAAACAAGATATGATTTTGACATTGCTGGTAAAATGATTTTAGAAATCATCGAAACAAAAAAAAATGCTTATGTCAGCATTTTCCTCTTTTGCCTCAATATTTTTCTACTATATCATACACGATTCCTATCTTTGTTAACACCAACTGTTTCGTCTTTAGCAGCCTTCAATTTGGCCAACCTTTCAATCTATCCGTTTGGCAAAGGATTAAACCATAATTATATTCTTGGTCAATGTCCAGTACAATGACCTTTAATCAAGCGGGATTGGTACAGTCTGCGGCTTCACAAGGAGATTCAAACATGCAAACTTGTTCTGAATGGTAGCATTTGCAACGTGATGAGCAGCTACCCTTTGTTTTGCATCTGCGTGATGTGAGCTGTGTACAAGCGTGTGTGTGGGGGGAGGGGGACAGCGGCCAATCTCATCCATACAGGCTTCAAACATTCGCCATCGTCTTTCCAGCCTCCATAGTGGCACACCCTTCAGTATCCTCTGCAGTGGAAGTTGGATTATCTGCTGATATCTATATCATTGCATATTTGTTACATCTCGCTATGTGTGGTCGGAGCTGGTAGATCAAGTGCTTTCTTGGCTTTCATGAAGAGTTGATACCTGCAGACAGCAATGTCTGAATCATGAGCTTCCTCGGAACACTCACAAAGTCTGCAGAGAAACTGTTCTATATTCCCAGGTTTCTCGACCAACAGCTTTTAACAGATCCGGATTTCTTAACTTATTCCACCCAATGACGACGTTGTATCACAACCTGTCAGGGAATGGAACCCAACCAGGTTGTGAATGACGGCATTTCCAAGTTTCCTAACAAAACTGTGTACATACAAGTATTTCCAAGATTTAGACGTTCCTGACACCATCCATATTTCAACATCCAGTGAACCAACATGGTATATAAAGAGCAATAGTACATCTGTGTCTTTACATATCACAAAAATCCTACCATACCATGTTCGCACTCTACGCGTGTATAACGATACGGGTGTCTGCCTCCTCATGGTCAACACACAAATCGTTTTTGTCAAAATTCTTAGTTTTTGCAGATCGGCTGCCTAAACATGCATTATTTGGGATTTAGCAGTGCTGCACATTCTTCTAGTGGAATCTGCCGATGACACGGAAACAGGTGGCAGTACATGTTTCAGAACACCAACTATCTGTACAGAGTTTTAAATATCGTTGGAACATAAGCTTAAGCTCAATGGGTTGGTGGTGTACATTTACCAAATGTGTACCAAAATAAAGCCTAGACATCTATCCCCAAGTTTAGTTTTGCTAATAAGCGTAATACTGCTTATACACGACTTTATTCATTATTCCACAAGATCCAAAAAACAGGGAACCGACGTCCTATACGCAAGGCTATTGACAGTCCTGATGTCCCACTATCATAATCCTGGGAACAGTTCATGGCCCTAGATGAGAACAAGGCAGACTTGGCATGAAATTTTATTGAGATTTGCATGTGTTCTTGATGACTCTAATTTGGTAGCTGTTGGTGGATTTCAGGACCCTGAAAATGCAATGCTAACAATTTTGACACAAAACACTTGTGTGTTGACCATGAGGATGTAGACACTCGTATCCTTATGCATGCAAAGCGTGCAATCAAAGTCAGGGTATGGTAGGATTTTGTGATATGTAAAGACACGGATGTACTATTGCTCTTTATATACCATGTTGGTTCACTGAATGTTGAAACATCAATGGTGTCAGGAACGTCTTTAGAAGTCAAGGAATTAATTCCCTGTACACAGTTTTGCTAGCAAACTAGGAACTGACATCATCCACAACCTGGTTGGGTTCCTTTCGCTGACAGGTTGTAATACAACGTCGTCTTTGAGTGGAATAAGTTAGGAAGTCCTGTTGCAAAATGTATGTTGAATGTCCAGAACTCTTAGAAGCTGCAGGCCTTGATGGGAATCCTGAAAATATAGAACTGTATCTTTGCATACTTCATGTTCTTGTCTGCAGATATCGACTCTTTATGAAAGCCAAGAAATCACTTGAACTACTACCTCCGACGACAGATACTTTGCAATTACACATAGCGAGATGTAACGAACAGGCAGCGATAGGGATATCCGCTGATAACCCAAGTTTTACTGTAGAAAATTCTGAAAGGTGTGGAGGCTGGAAAGACAATGGCGAAGGTTTGAAGCAGCTGTTCCTTCAACTTGTACACAGCTCATGTCATATGTATGCAAAACAATGTATAGCTCATCTCGTTGCAAATGATACCGTTCAGGACAAGTTTTTATGTTTGAATGTGCTTATGAAGTCACATACTGTACCCATTCCGTTGGATTAAAGGTCAGTGCACAGGACTTTGACCTAGACGATATGGTTTTATCCCTTGCCAAACGGAGGAATTGAAAGGTGGGCCAATTTGAAAGCTGCTAAATACACAGTTGTTATTTACAAAGACAGAATTCATGTACAAAATACATATAGAGAAATATTGAGGCAAAAGAAGAAATTTTTGACATCAGCATTTTCTTATTTTGTTTCGATTTCTAAAGCATTTTACCAGCGATGTTAAAACTATGACGTTGTTTGCGAATTGGTAAAATACCAGTTCATTTAAAAGGCCGTTAGTATTCCCAAGCATAAATCTCTAATGATCCACAGATGTTGGCTTTTAGCATATGGTCTAACCGTTTACAGACTTGTTATAACAGAAAACAAGATTCACAAAGTAAATGACATAAATCGATAATCATGCAGCGGCACAAAAGTATGTAAAATATGTTCATTAATGTGATATTATTTACAAATTTTTGTGATATGGGGTTTTATATCTGTCGTAATCGAAGCCATTACAGGTCAGACAAAGCTGAAATGTTGAACAAAGAAATATTAAAGGCTATATTTTAATTACATACAGTTATTTCTTACAGGAAATTACCCTGAAAATAAGTGAGCATGTACCTATACGTCAAAAGACATGCAATTGCATCAGTAGCAGGTTCTAACAACAATTAAACGCTTGAACTTTCAATATTAGTTGTAATGACATCAAACTAGATCTGTAAGGAAAAGAAAAATCTAAACGTTTTATTTGTACAGATTTTATCACAATTTAAGATCTTAGACACACAAAGATACATGTTCCGCTGCCTTATATAATCGTCGCAAAACATAACATTGTGTGACATTTCATGGATTGAATGTCACACCAGATTATGTTTGGATATAATTATAGAAAACAAGAAACACAGAATTATTGTTGAATCATTTTGTACATCTGTGTTTTGGCGATGTCTTCATTTTTTCGCGAGTACTCTCAATTACAAGTTACTCGTTGTACACAAATAAAGTAGCACAAATGATTATATAAATTTCTTAAGACACTATAAAATTACCAAATTA
Source organism: Fragum sueziense (assembly GCA_963680895.1). Taxonomy (NCBI): domain Eukaryota; kingdom Metazoa; phylum Mollusca; class Bivalvia; order Cardiida; family Cardiidae; genus Fragum; species Fragum sueziense. The sequence goes on from CAVMGG010000709.1 coordinate 13,928, forward strand.
TATGTGATGTGCTAAATCTGCATTTTATATTTGCCAGTAATTTTGGTTGATTGTTTCATCATAAAACATCATTTTGAGCGGTTCAATGACTTTTCTTTACATTTCAAAAATATAGTTTTACAAAAAATGCACTAAAACAGGGCGAATTTTGTGTTTATTATTAGCACAAACACCACAAAAAGTACAGAAATTAGTCTAAATCAGCATTATTTCAAACTCAGACATATATAATACAACTACAAGTGGTTTGAGCTTAAACATTATATTCGAAATGCAATAAAAGTAGCTTTGTAAAAGGCATATACCTGAAATTGCACTCATTTGACCTTTGACCTCGTTATGACCTTTGACCTCATTACGACCTTAAAAGGCCTTTCAAAATGATACATCCACCCTAGGTTGATTGCTTATACCCTAAATAGCATATCAAACATATAAGTGGAGCATTAATAAAAGGTTCCTACACAAGTCATATTTTGGGTCAGATTTAGGTGGGCTATATTAATTAATTAGAAAATTAATTAAAAATTGTACATATGCAATTCAGCTAATTTTCATACCGCAACTTGAGGATACATGTCTAGGCTTTATTTTGGTACTCAATACGTGAACATACAGCACCAACTATGCGAGCTACAGCTCATTTTCTAACTATATTCTGAAAAAATGACCAAAAAAATCATCAAAATTTCCAATTAATTCTTCAAAATTATGCATATGCAAATTAGCTGATTTGCATATCTATACTGCAAAATGAAGATAAATGTCTTAGCTTCATTTTGATATCAATATTGTTAGTCTACACCCAGAACTAAGTGAGTTATAGCGGATTTTCATGCTTTACCATGGATTTTTGCACCTAGTTGACCTTTGACCTCGTGGTGACCTTAAAATGACCTCTACAGGGTGACATCCCCCCTAGTTATCTTCCTTACATATCAAAGTTTCATTTAGGCATGGATGTCGAGCATTAACAAAAAGTTCCTACAAAAGTGTTTTCTAGAGCCTTTTTTCTATAATTTAGGTAGACTATATGGTGAATTCATGCTATCTAGGTATTCATGCATCTTCGCAAGCCAAGGGTTCTACCTCCCCTTTGTTCCTTACGAACGTTCGTAAGGAACAAAGTGGAGGTAGAACCCTTGGCTTGCGAAGATGGGTATTCATGAGGCCGTCTTAGAACTCTACATCGAACGCTAGATTAAGGTAGAATACCCGTAATGTCGCCATTTTGAGATTCATAAATCCACTCGATCAACTCGAACGCCTAAATTCCCCGATCAAACCCGATTTAACTCCATTAAATGTATTTACACGTCTTCTTCTTTATGTCTTGTCGATTAATTCCCGATCATTTTTGCCTACCATGCTCGATGCTCAATGCTCGATCATTAATCGAGTTGATTTTGTCGGCAATGGGAACATGCATTTACGTATCCGAGCCTATATTCGAGCGCGATCGTAAATATTCGGCGATAGACAGTTCCACCACCGAAAGTTTTCGATCATGCCCGAATAATTCCGACGTCATGCGAATCTCATTTGGGGTGGACTACCTTAACACCCAACTATTGCACTACAGTTCTTCTGATTGAAGCTTTTGGAGGAATTGTACACGCAAGGAATTGCTAAGAGAATGACAGATATATAAATGGGCGGGCAACCATGGCCAAAACAGTAGACTTTGTGTTTATAAAAATATAATATTTTGTGGAATGAACATGGGTTCCTATTTGATGGAAGAATTTCTCTTAAACGTGAATTTAGATATTAAAATACGAGTGGAAATACTTTAATCAAAGGTTTAGTGGGAAATCAAGATCTAGGAACTACAGCTTGAAAAAGCTGTCCAGAGTTTTTGATCCCCCACCGTCGAACTATTCCATTAAAAGTTCGAAAGAACTTTTTGCGTCGGTTTATTTTACGGATTTTGGGTTCCGTCTGTATTCTATCTACGTAGAATCTGTCTAGATGACGTAATATTTCAAAGTCCATTATGTCCAATTTTGTCTCGTCTTTTATGTTTTATTCGGACTTCAACTATTTTGTTTTTATTTGTTATTATACTAAGAGGGTTCCTAAATACTGTAAAATCCAATTATTGTTAAATGAGATTTGAATAATAGGCAGACATTAAAATTGTAGGTCACTTCGTTTTCAATTTATTCATTTGGACCTTAAAATCGGAATATGTGATGTCTGCTGTTGTCTTTTTTAAATTCTTATTTGAGAGTGTTCATTTCTGCTTGTTTATAATCTTACTTGCGTTTTGTTGTTGCGGTTGTTGTTTTCAAGCTTTAGTGAGGAAAAGTTTCAGGTTTAGCTCAGATTGCATTGTTCAAGCTCACTCTTATTTTAAGCGTTTTTGCGAATGCAATAGACCGATTGCAAGAATATCATTTCGCTTTTTTTTCTTTCTGCAAAATGCGATAGAAAAGTCTCTAAAGAATACAGTTTAGCAACGAGGTTAAACAAATTTGGAAACGGTATAGATTTATTTTAAAAATATTCGTAACCACGGAACCAATTTTTGAATCCATTAAACCTTGAAAATTAAAACATTTCGATTGTCTAAGTCGTAAAACTTTTAAGAGCATTTCCTACGTCATTGCTATCGAAATGCGCATCAAAGTTGGTATCAAACGAAAATGTGCGTCTAAAGAACACGGAATCTAAATTTATGAGAAAAAAGCAGCAGTTACAACTTTGTGGAAACGAATTTGTAACCAGTGGCTCATATTATTAACGCAAAAACATTCTTCATTGTGTCGAAATTCGTTAGCATTTGAAATATTATTGCACAGAGCCAATTCGTATGTAGATTTGATTTGATTGATTACATCTGGCCATGCAAAAGTAAGACTTTCTGAAAATGCGTAGATGAGCTATCGGATTAGATAGAAGTGATAGTTGTAAGTTATTTTACGGTCGTGATTCCTGGCTAAACTAACTTATTAAATGTGGTAAATTAATAAATACAAATAATATAGAAATAAGAAAAAGTAGGCTACAAATGCGAAAAGTTTCGACTGATGACAATCTGCAAGAACACAACATACTATACGTTTCGTTATGAGAAAAAACAATTGTGCGTCTTTTACGGTCGCAATCCGTAAAATATCAAACTTAAAGGATAAAATGTAATATTCAATTTTTAAAAGAACATAATTATATGAATACCATTGACTCAATTTTTTGCGATTGCAATCAACTTTGCACAAGATTCGTTTCAATGGCAATAAATTCCCTTTTCACATGGTGACCCAATTATGTCCAAGATTCAATTAGGTTGTAGGTGAGGGCCTGTGACTTGACATGAACCGGGGCAGTAGATAAGAGGGGACAAAAACATTGTAAACATGTTTTTTCATTTCCAAACCCTATGTTGTGGGTACTCATTGGAATCGTCTCATAGAGACGATTCCAATGAGTACCCACAACGTATGGTTTTGTGATCAATAAAGGATATATTGCAATTTGAAAAGCCATTGTCCCATCTTATCTGTAGCCTTGATGAACCTCTATGCCGTAAATATTTATTGACTAATTAGTCCACTGGGTTGAAGAAGCATTGTGTTTTAACAAGGATATAAAATGGAATATTTAAAGACTTTTTTATTATCATTTGTTTTGTTTTCATTAAGTATTTTCCGGGTAAAACTACGCTAAGTGTGTATAGGGACCCTTATTCTTTTTCATTCTTTACTTCTGCTTTCCAATTGGACCACCATAAACTTCTGCAGTTCGGGAAATAATTGATGACCACGAATCCTTAGCAAAACGCACGTTTAAAATATACACCTGATTTGGTATTAAAATGTTATTGCTATAACATGGGTTTGTTTCAAACTTTGTCCACGAGTCAACACTACAACTTGCACATTGTTCAGAAACCTAGCTGTTCAGTTCCGTTGGAGATTTCATTTGTGTAGCTCTTGGCAATGTCTTCATGCAATGTCTTGGTCTTTGTAGTTTCCCTAACCAGTGTAGTTTGACTTGTTGTTTTACTTGCAATTAGTTTTGAAATGAACCAACAACAAGAGTGAAGTAGCTCAGTTAGAGGGAGAGAGAACTCTGTGCCTGTTCACAACTACACAAAACACCAATTATAACGTGCATGTGTGTTTAACTGTACGTGATCACGACAATTCTAGACTCGTGACGTCATGACGAAGATGGATGACGTCGTTTATACCTACGTATCTGGCCAATCGGAGATCACAACGCCACCAACACGTAAAACAAAAACATTCAGGTGAGTATTGTCTATAGCAAATAGGTTATTATGGTCTCTACGTGCTAATTAACGAATTGAAAATTAGCTTGGTGAATTCGTTTTATGTCATTTGGAGACTATATTAACCCGCGACATCTGCATATTATGCAATGACCCTTATTTCGGCGATCAACGAAAAAAAAGTTGTTCCGTGTTACATGTAATATTGGTGCACTATACCTAAATTAAGCCAGGACAGCTAAATGTCCTTGCATATTCCGTTTGTCAGACGATAACATTTCGGAAGTGGGGTCGATATATTATGCAAATGTCACGGGTTAAATATGTTGAGATTATTAAAGTGTATAGTGTTCCGTGTATACTGACTAGTTTATTACGGCATTTGTTTTAATTTCATCCGTTTTCTATGCTTTGCCAAATAGGCGAAAAAATCTTGCTCACAAGCACCATACAACAGTCGATGCTTAACCCCATTCAATCTTTGAAACATTGGGTTGATCGGATGAACAGATGAAGCAGAGGTCAAGTTGGTCGATATAAGGTCTGTAATCACTAGAGTACAGGCCGAGTGATCGAGTGCAGCTTGGGTGCAGGTCGGGAAAAGGTATCAACCCGATAAGGCTTGGTCTTCAGATACGATTGATTCTCAATCAGCTCGTTCTTCTACCTGATCAATACAGGATAGCTCCCCGATCAATTTTGTACTCGATTCTACGCAAGTATGTCTAATATGTCAAAAAGCTCTCGAGTAAGAAGCCCGAGCGATGACCAAGCTCTCAACCGCCTGTGCCGACCGAACTCGATCTGTTCCCGATCGCTTGATCGGGATTGATCAAGGTGATCTTATTAGACAGTCCTGAGTGGGATTTTAGCATTAAATAACACCATAAGTGTTAACACGAGTGTAACACGCATGATCTTTATGAAGAAACAATAAATTGCTATCGGACAAAATTCTGCCGTCGACAAAGCTGGTAAAAGTCCAATGATTAGATATATTTCTTAAAACAATTAATCATTTAATAGATTTTATAGGTCTGTCCCACCTAACCGAATTTGTACACCGAATGCGTACCGAACTTTATTCGGTGTATTCGTTAAAGGTTCGTTCCACAAACGGTTTGTGTTCGGTATGTTTACGGTGCCATTCGGTGCTTTTCGTCGACATTACGCGGTGTTCGCAGACGCCTAAAAAAGTTTTTTAGCATGCACAAAATTTTTCAACGAATACAGCGAATAAAACTTTCGGAATGAGTTCGGTAATCGTTCGTAGAGGGATCGGAAGGCTTGCGTCTGGCATTCGTTACTTTCGTTTTGGTGTCGGTAATAATTCGCATGATAATTCCCGTTCGGTATGTTCGTTATGATCTCACCGAAGGACTAGCGTTTGCACTCCGATGAAGGTGCGTTTCTTTACCGATCTGGCCGAAAATGTTAAACGAACCGCTAACGAAGACACCGATCCCGACGATGCCATTCCGAATATGACGTTATATTCGTTACTCAAACGGTAGGGGTTCGTTGATGTTTGGGAACGAATTGGGGGTATATTTCGGAGAAACATCGTTGGCTATTCGACACATTCGCTTCAAGTTCGTTACGTGTTCGGTGTATGGTCGGTACACAATCTTTGAAAACCAAAGTTCACCGAATAAAAATGACAACGAACACTGCGAATGTCGCACTTGACATTCGGTACGAATTCGGTGCCACTATTCGGTTAGGTGGGACAGGCCTATTATACAAAAGTGTAATAAATGAGTCGGGAAAATGACCCCTATAACACTTTGAAATATCAATATGGCTCCGAATCAGCTTAATTGTGCCTAAACTGATTTGTATCCAAGGCGATATAGACCTACAAGGCGATGTATACAATGCATTAACTATTTGAGAACAAGTTTGATCTAGATCAAACTGCGCACTTGTCCCAGATATCATCACAAGTGTTTTTTTAACATTAACGAACTTTTCGTTCTAAGGCATCCTATCCCTTTTCATGAAAATGAATTTCTGTACAGATTATTCTGAGTTTGGTGTCATGACAAAGTAAATGCTGCCAGATGTTGATGGTGTGTATGTGACTGTATTCATGAATATGCTTTTGAGAAAAGAAGAAAAAACTGGTGACCAACATAATTCTTCTTCTTCTTTTCTCTTAATGCCTTTCAAAAATTGTTCTCTGAGGTCGTTAATTGATGCTATGATTGGGATGAAGTTTATGTTGTCAAAAGATAATATTTTCCAAAACAACACTTGGTTTTGACGTCGACAGTATAGAATGCTTCGAAAAGCATTGAAGGAAAAGAAGAATATGATGTTACACTTTATCCCTTTCCCCAAAGATTTCTGTGCTATCAAGCTCAAATATCCTTGCTTTTTTGTGATAACAATTGTCGTCTACAAGACCTTTGAATTCGGAAAGATCCAAAATTTTGTCGTTTGGGAAAGGGATAATCACATACTTGACTGGTTGATCTAGATATCACCGTTCTACTGGCTTATTTTAGCTGCGAAATGAATTAACCTACATAATTATTTGTTAGCTTTTCTTAAAAAACCTGGTAACTACAGCTTTTTAAGCTGTAGTTACGAGGTTTTGTTTGAAAAGCAGTGATAAAATTTCGTCACTTTTCTTCAAAAACCACGAAATTATAGCTTGTCTTAAGCTGTCGTTACGAGGTTTTTGAAGAAAACCCGCGACTTTTTCCTGACATTTTCAAATGAATTCCCAGTAAAAACGCATTATTGTCGAATAGGTGTAGGATATGATACTGGATTGTTTCTTTTAACTCGAAAGTTAATGTCAGTATTTGATATGTGAAGCGTTCACATTTTGTTATAAAAATGTAAAAATTCGACATCATAATATTATACCAAACCCGACATGAAAACAATTTAAAGGGACCCTTGCTAGATTGTCGGACGTAAAAGAAATACGACTCGTATTAAAGAAATTTTTTAATGAATGGTCAACTTGCGTGGCTAGATTATTTCTGTTCAAGAAAATTATAAATGAAGTTCATTTTGTTCCTCTAAATAAAGTCTGTGTATAATTAGCCTACCCGCACTGTACGTACAGGAACATCTATGGGAAACCATGCCTCAAAAGATGAAAAACTTGGTATCAGCGCTAAAATTCCTTTCTTGTTGGTCCTATATAATGCAATCTACCACACAACAGTGCAAACTCTTATCGTCCCTATGTTGATCTGATCCCTGAAAACCCTAGCATGTGCCCATTTAATGGACAACAGGGGATGATTCGCAGAAATAGTAATTTTTAACTAAGAAAAAAAGATATTCAATGCCCAAATAGTAATTAGCCTGACACAAAAGTTAGATAGAAACAAGAATTTCAAACAAGAGGAATGTTGTTTATAATTACAAGGTATGGTGATTAAAATTTTATGGAACTTGAAAGTTATAGCACTGAAAGAAAAAAAAACATGTTGGATTTTAGCATGGTGTTTTTGTCTCAATGCTTTCCCAAGCCTTCCAGGATTGCACTTACGAACGCTGTTTTTGTACATTCAATTAATGCAGGACCTCTGTCTCCATTGTTTTGAAATCAAATTTGTAAAGCTTTGGTAAAACGTAATTCCTCATGTTAGTTTTGAAAGTTTTTAGATGAAATTACATTTAGCTCACCTTAAACCACATTTTATACTCTAATCATTTACATCAGTCTGATTAATGGCAACATGAACCCTTTCCCACGTGGCAAAATTGTGGACTGTTTGATTTAGAAATCTGATGTTCATGGCAACGTGAACAAAATAAATATAATATAAAAGGAAACGCAGGAATTGTTATTATGCTGGTAACAGCATTTTCTTTCTTTTATCTCAATGTTCCCCCAAAGTTTTTTTCTAATAGGAATGTCAATATCAGGACCTGATTGATAGCAACATAAATAAGAGTTTACCGGCTCGAAGACATTCTTGTTTTTTCACGCTTGTCTGCGAAACAAAACAAAACAAAAACAATGCACTACGATAATCTATTCGACACACCCATCTGGGATAAAGTAATCACCCTTTCCCTACGAGAACATCGTTTTGCCATCACTAAAAAGAACGACTTAGAAAATATCTAGAAAAAAAGAAATAAATTCTCATAACTGTCGTTATATTCTTTTGTCTCAATATTTTCTATGTTCTACGCTTGTCTATAGAACGAAACAAAACAAATACGATGAACTTCGATTGTCTATCCGTTACATACATGCGGGATAGTCATTAATCCTTTCCGAAAAAATCTGTTTCAAACTGTTCCAAATTAAAAGCTTTCGAAGACAAAATTGGCGTTAATAAAGATGTGTTTGGAATTTAGATTCAGAAAATATTAAGAAGAAAAAAAAAAAAAAGAAAGAAAGAAAGAAAAAAAGAATAAAAAAGCTTATTAACAATATTTTTTTCTTCTATTCTAAATGGCTTACAGCGTGGGTGCGCAAAATACGAGTCATTGTGTAGGAAATTGTTAAAAACTATTTAAAAAAAGGGGTCATAAAACTGTTGTTTCTCACTGAAAAAGCTTAAAAACTTTGAAACAAAAGAAGTGCATGTTGGTACTCGGTAGTTTTAGAATCTTTGTCATTATTTTACAAGATATACATACAAATTCGTTTTTATTTACAGACATTTTTCGTCTGAAACAGCTTCTAAATTGTAGAAGTCTGGTGTGTTAGGAAAGAGTCAATCCTTTCCAAGAGAGTAGCATTTCAGACTGCTCCAAATTTAAAGCTGTCATAGACGATAACAGGAATCTGAATAGAAACGGCAATTTGGTCCATATTACACTGAAAATATTTGGAGAAAGGGCTAATATGCTGGTCAATAGCATTTCCTTCTTTTATTTCAATGATTTCCAAAATGTTTCACGCAAGGGACGCCTGATTCGGATATTGTTATGGAAAGGGTTAGCTCCGCATTATCAAGAAGTTTAACCCTTTCCCAAACGACACAATTTTAGGGTGATCAACTTCAAAAACTGTCACAAATGACAAAATGAGTGTTATTCAAGATAGAATTTGTGTAAAATATGGCACAGAAAATATTGAGACAAAAGAAGAAACTGCTGGTTATCAGCAGTTTCTTCTTTTGTTTCAATGTTTTCCCAAGCCTTTTCTATTAGGGACGTCAAAACCAGGTCTTGTTTGGGAAAGGGTTAAGCAGGATCCCAAGAATTAACTAGAGTGATGGCACGTCATTATCTTTTATTTTTAAGTGAAAGTTTTTAATTTAGTGATAAAGTGACTATTAATTTTTAATAAGTTTTTTCAGAGATTTACTTGGATTAGTCGGGTTAATTCTTAACTATTGTGAATTCATTTATACATCCTCTCCCAAACGGCGCGTTTAGACTGCTCTGTTGCAAATTCCAAGATAGTTGAATCAAACAAAACATAGACGTAGAAAGATTTATAATATTTAAGGGGGGGGGGGCAAATGTTATAGTAAATGGAAATATGGGTATGTTATGGGGGGCATAGGGGGGTCAGGCCCCTTTTCTAAATAATTGGGGGCATTTCCTCCTGGCCCTCTCTTCCTACGCCTATGCAAAATCATTGTGCATAAGTGTAGAAACGAATGTGTTGTACAATAGAATCCATTGATTAACCCATTGTGATGTATATAATGTTTGAAATATTATGTTCTTTTGTATTTTGGGCCGGAGGCCTGTTACTGTAAATAAAAATTTGTCATTGTCATAGAGTAAAATGATGAAAATACTAGTAATAGGCAAATTCAATCGATTTTCACTCAATGCATAGCAATTTATTAAAGAAAAGTCTTAAATGCATTGTGGAAATTTGTTTAGAGACGTCAACGCCAGAACTAGTTTCTGAAAGTACAATTGTATAATAATGTATAGATGTCGCAGGGAACTTCAAATCACAAAACGATTTCAATTCGGTTTGAAGCAGAGAAGGTGGGCAGACGTCGCGCATTAGATGGTCGTAGTGGATTTTTGAAAAAAATCAACTGATAAAAAAGTTATTGAAGATCAACCAAATTTTTGGTTGATCTTCAATATTTTTTTATCAGTTGATATTTCAAATATCAACTACACCAAACTTATTCCTTGCATTTTGTCTGCTTTCTCTGCTTCAAACCGATTTTAAATTGGTCAAGTATTAACAAAATTATCGACGATTTTCTGAAACTCTGAGTCATGTGATTAACCACCGTGATGTCGTCTGCAACGTCTATGAATTTGAACCAGCCTAACATTTTAAAGTGACATTTCACAATTGTTTTTACATAAATTTTACTTTTATTCTGAAAGAGCATCCTTTCTTATGGAAATTCTGAAAAATTCAAGTCAAAATATTGAACCGTTTACGAGAAATATATATTTTTGTGCTAAAATTAGACAAATTGTTGTGGACAACAGTTCAGAATTTGCGTCTCAACTTTAAAGGCGCATTTTTCACTTATAAATAATAACTTTAAAAAACTGATAGCATTTCTATGCATTAGAATAAACAATCTTTGCATCAAGACATACTTTTAAAAAATGAAATAATTGTGAAATGTCACTTTAACGTCTGATAAAGACTGATAATGAGTTAATACAAGAATAACGTAGGTATAGTATGTTGAAGTCACAAACACATCTGATACAGACAAAAAAAGTCTTGAAGGATATCAAATGAGACATTTTCAAGTTCTGTGCCAAGAATTAATTCGAATTGTTTTATATAACGCTGATACTATATGCCAATGCGCCGTAACCTATTTTTACAACGGTCTTCACAACAGTGCTCTTGGGGTGAAAGCAACATTTACCTTTTCTTCAACAGCGAAAATTTAGACTATTCCGATTTTGGCATTCTTCATGATAAAAATGTTGTAGATAAATAGTGAACATGTGTACATATTGCCACAGAAATACGAATGGAAATGGCGAAAAGCTTATCATCTGCATTTAATACTTTCTATCAATTATTTCATCAAACTCAATGAATGTATCGTTTGGGAAAGGGAGGGTTTAGCTTCACGCTAGGAAATGGATTGAGAAGACAGGAGAAAAGTTGGAATTATTTCTTTTATCACTGTGTTACTGGATCATTATTGATTAATATGATATGTGAAAATGGACTAGCGTAGAAATTTCATTACCAGGCATGATCAAGTAAGATTTACGTACTAGCCTACCGCACATTCTTCATTTCCCAAAAACGAAAAAAAAAAAAATAAATAAATAAACATTCAAAATTCGAACGTGTTGCAGACGGCAAATTGACCCAATGCAAGAAGACAAAATTTTAGACTTGTATGATTCGAAGATAACTGATTGCAAAATTTCAGTAAGCATACATGTATGTACATTTATGCAATTGTAGAAATGTGATAGGGGGGGGGACTTTCCTTTATAGAAAAAAAATGGACAAACATTTGAAGAGGAATAGAATTTAACAAAATAGTAATTCAGTCTAAGCTTCCCATGCAAGTACCTTTTCAAATATTAGTAGATCTAACTTTCATTTCGTCAGTACTTTTTTTGTAAATGAACTATTCTTTTGTCGTTTGGGAAAGGAATAAGATACAAGTTCATCAGTAGATTTGTTTATAAAACAGACATGTTTCATTTCTGTTTACAATAGCAGCTTAGCCATACTTCATTTCTGATAGAACAGAGAGCAATAAAATGTTCTCATAATTTCTTAGCTCGTATTGTAAATCTATCCCTTTTCCAAACAAGACCTGATTTTGACGTGCCTTATAGAAAAAAAGGTTTGGAAAAATATTGAGACAATTGAAGAAAATGCTGATAACCAGCATTTTCTCCGTTTGCCTTAATATTTTGTGTGCAATATTATACATGCACTTTGTCAGAATGCGTGTTGTCATCTGCAACAGCTTTCTAATGGGGATGACCCAAATGTTAACTTTATCGTATGGGAAATGCTATAAGGCCAGAATATCGAAAAGGGAGTCATTATAGATCGTCGTGAATCCAGATAAGCCTGCGTATAACAAGCTATCTGATCAAGATTTACATTTTAGTTTCTGATCTAACCTACTAATTATCTGTTAGAAGTTTAAGATCAGAATAGATCCTGGTCAGATGACATTGAAGCATAAGCCGATCAGGACCTTTGTTGGTCCAAGAATACCCTAAAAACGCTTTACAAGATCCCTAGTCGAATATGTCCAGCCACGTACTGCAAACATGACAAACAAAATGAATCAATTTATGATATCTATTTGATTGCTTTTCACCCATTGTTTCAAGGTGTAAATACAAACTTGAATGAGGAGTTTGAAGATACACAATACTCACTCGATCTTCAAGTTTGTTGACATCTCATCTTGTCGCCATAAGTCAATGCCAAAATCATATATGACACTGTAGGTAAAAGGGAGCCTTCTTGCAAGAGCGAAAAGTATCGATCCCAGTCTTTTACTTCAAAGTTTCAAACAGCTATGGGTGCCTGAAAAAAAAACATGCAGGGCTACTGAATTTTTGCGATAAGTTTTATTCTTGGTAAACGACGGTATAGTCCAGACTCGACATAATGGCACATGTTTACGAAATTTACTTATGTAAGCAAATAAACATAATATCGAACTGCAAACTAGTGTAATTTTGCTTGCGATGGTTTGTGATACACCTGCAAAATTCTAACCAAACTTGCAAAATTGTGTTGGAAAAAAGAGATTTTTTCTCCTATTTACATGCGTAAAATATGTTAACATGTTCCATAATATCGCGACTGTAATATAGATTCTCAGGATTTTTGATACGTGATCTTGTCGAAACCATTCATTAAGCCTAACGTCGCTTTTCATCGAAAACCTCGTATCTGCAGCTTGTTTTAAGCTGCAGATACGAGGTTTTCGATGTAAAGCAGCTATAAAGAATATTTTTTCGCGGCTTTTTCCTTCAATGTTTCCTAAAGCTATTTAGGACGTCTAGTCGAATTTTATTTGAGAAAAGATTGTTCCGAGCTACACATTGCGTACTAGATTCTCGAACATTTTGACATAGTTACAATCGCATCGTTATCAGTCAATGACAAAAACATATTTGTTTGGAAAACAATGCGCCTGGGAAATTTATTGTATCTTTGATAAACGTCATACTAGAAGGCTCTCGACTAAAATACGGTGGGCAATCACGTGATGCAACCATTTCAGAAAATTGTCAAAAAGTATGCTAATAGAGTCTACGTGCTTTGAAGCAGGGAATGTGAAAAAAAAAAAAAAAAAAAACCGCCACGAATCAGGTTGACGTGGTAGATCTTTTAAAAGCAAACTGTTGAAAAAATATTTAAAGTTTTAAAAGTTCCTACATATTTAACCCTTTCCCAAAAAATGACCTGGTTTTGACGTCCCCAACAGGAAAGACTTGGGAAAACATTGAAACAAAAGAAGAAACTGCTGATATCCAGCAGTTTCTCCTTTTGTCTAAATATTTTCTGTGTCATATTTTACACAGATCCTATCGTTAATAACATCCCTTTTGTCATTTGTGGCAGTTTTTGAAGTGGATCACTCTAAAATTTTGCCATTTGGGAAAGGGTTAACAAATCCCTGACGTATTTCTACCTTCTTGAAGATTTTCTGCGATTGCTGTGTCACGTGGTTCACCGCCGTATTATTTGTGGCTTATCGGACCCCACAAAATGAAACCTTTCACAGACAACAACATATAAGGCTGATCCAATTTGACAATTTGATACTTATCACAAACAACAAAATGGGAGTTTTTTTTTTTTTTTTTTTTTTTTTTTTTTTTTTTTTGAGGAGTTTATAGTTTTAAATTAAAGTCGTATTCATATAGGGCCTACAAAGCATATTTCGTGGTTGTAAATGCAAAACCTCGTATCTCGTTTTTGGAAAATTTTAGAGGGGAAGGAAAAAAGTGCAATAACTTTTCCCAAACTGAAACGTTTTACTTGAAATTTGGACATATTGTTCATAAATGATTTGTCATTAATTCTGATCAGTAAAAATACCTCAAAACCCGAAGAATTGTCTTTAACTGGGCACACAAGTTTGTACTTTGAAAATCGCAAGAATCGACATACGAGGTTTTGCATTTACACCGACGATTTACAATACAAACAGTTAAAATATATAAACATTGTATATTATGACCATTCTCGGTGAGCATTATAAGAGACTAAAACGTAATTACAGAACCATGCATATCTGTACAATCACATACACACACAAGCACGCACACGAACATACACACACATGGGTGTGAAAAAGATGGAATTTTTAGCAATTTACACTTCGGAACATATTTGGATAAAATTACAAATTGCAGATTTATACCATTTTCTTCTCTCGCCTAAATGGTTTCTAATATCTATAATTTAAAGGACGTGAAATCAGGTCTTAATTTGATTCCAATGGTTTATTCATGCAGATTTTTTTTCAAAATATATACCTGTATACATTTCTGAAAAAGTCGCATTGGCCCATAAAATTAATAGAAGTAGCCAAGAAGTAGCGCTGGTCACTCGCGTATGTTGTTTATCTTAATTTGCATAATTCTAATTTGAATATGTAAATATTGTGAACGATACTTTCTGAAATTTTCATTTCATGCTTCATTTTCTTAATCAAGCGTTCATTAGGACTTCTGATTTTGGAAACCAAAACGTCCTGACCCATTCATAAATACAAATGTAGCAATTATTTAGGTTAGTGAAATTAGAAAGGAGTTTCAAACGACAATAATAATTTTTACTCGGGTGGGAATTCAATTATGTTATTACAATTAAAACCTTGAATGAAAGGGTGAAAATGCTGACCACTAGTATTTGCTCTTTTTTCTCTAAGGTTACGACACAAACAATATTCTGACACATTTTCCCTGTCAAATTACAACTAGGAAATATTACCAACAATTTGTCATTTTAAATAGGACAATTGCAACGTATCAGAAGACATAGGAAGTGCAAGTATTTTCCTGACCACATCGCAGGGCAATTTGTAGGACAAAGTATAGTCGACATTCGTTATGTCGAATTTGGATAAGTCGAATTTCCGTTTTAGCCGAATTGAAACTTAATTTGGTCCCGTCTTCACCAATGAATATCAAAAAGTTTAAATGAAATAATTTCAAAATAAACATAGCTATATTGAAATTTAGTATGAAAAAGATATAAATTGCTCATATCGAATAATTTCTTTCCTTTTCCTACTATATTTCAATTATGATGAGCAACAAAAACTCCGGATATGTCGACGTATTCTAAGGCCCCTCTGTTCTCGACACAACCAGTGTCGACTGTAGGCCTGCGTCCTAAATCTTTGGATGAAATTGACATCAGGTCTTTTTCGGAAAGGATAAATTCGTATAAATCTTCTAAGTAATTTCCGAACCCGTGTCGTTTATGTTGTGACCTTTTGCGGCGAGTATAATAATGCAAATTATTTGGAGATTTCAAGCAAAGCACGAAGGGTTGATATAAAAGCGCTTTGCAGACTTTTTAAACTCGAATTTGAATTAGAAGTTTGGGTATATAGATTGGACTGTTTGCAGATCATGTGAATATGTGGAATAATACGTATATTTGATTTGTTAAAAGCATGCGTAAAAATGAAAGAAACATTGAATGAAAAGAAGAAGATATTCATAACCAATATATTTTCCTTTTTTCAAAAAGTATTTTAACTAAGTCTGAAGAAAGTTCCTTTTGAGATTTTTTCCAATTTTGTTGATTTGAAAAAAGTTAATTTGGTACTGCCGATACTTATCGTCGCTTTTCAACAAAAATACCGTAACTGCAGCTTGTTTTAAGCTGCAGTTACGAGATTTTCTTTGATAAGCAGAGTTATGTTGCATGCTTAAAGGAAGCATTTTCATATTGGGGTGATTGAAGACCCTTTGTCTGAATATTGGTGGTGGGGGCTAAATTGGATTTTCCCTAAATTATCAGTGTAAAATAAGCAAAATTTGGCATTTTGGATACCTTTTTAGCCCCCTCACCCCACCCCAACGCCATGTTCCTACGGGCCTGTGTTGATTTCATCGGCACCGGATCAGCTTGACCAAAGGAAAATAAATACGCATTTTCAATTTTTACGCTTTTTCACATTTAGTTGAAATTGTCGTCTCCAATATCTTTGCATTGGACAAAGTCTAAAAGTTTGCTGTCTGTGAAAATGTTAAACAATTTTCAATATGGACACATGCACGTATGAAACATATTTATACCTTTCCAAAACGATATATCGTCGCTTTTCAACGAAATCGTCGTAACTGCAGCTTACACAAGCTGCAGTTACGAGGTATTTGTTGAAAAGTGGCGATATTGTTAGGCATGTCAAAATGATTCCTGCTGCCGAAGACAGGATGGGTGTTGATGAAAAAAGGAAATGCGTACAATAAACCAGTTGTACAGAAGATATTGAGACAAAAGAATGGCATATTGTTTTTCAGCATTTACATCTTTTGTCTTCATGTGTCCACAATCTTTCTTTTCTTTCGGGGACACACAAAACTAGGTCATTTTGGTTGTGTGCGGAAAGGTTAAACAATTTTGCTGTTAGTTTTAAAGCAATCCATTGAAACAGTTCCGCATAAGGATAAAAGCCTGTTTCCGCAATAAAAATCAAAGTACTTCAAGTCAACTACATGTGTAGTACATTATATCGTCGCTTTTCAACAAAAAAACTCGTAACTGCAGCTTGTTTTAAGCTGCAGTTACGAGGTTTTTATCGAAAAAGCAGCGTTATACTGGACTGGACACCTTTTGTAAGGTTTAAGTAAGGTTATGACTTTTGACAAACGCCTCAACCCTTTCCCAAACACGGAATATGCATTTTGAACTGTTAAGGTAGGTTCACACTAACGAATTTTCCTTACGAATTGGACATTCGTAGGCCATCCGTGAACATTCGTAAACAATACGCTGGCATCCGTAAATAACTCGTAAGTATAAAATGCTTTATTTCTCAATGCCAGCTGCTTGATGATGATATGGAGATTATATCTTATTATTTACAAACAAAAATATAATAGACATAGTAAAGAAATCGTGCATATTCATAGATTTCGTTTTGAGTGGCCCATTCGGAAAGTTCAATCGTATATAACCGCAAGTATTCGTAAACAACTCTTATGCGTTCGTAAACAACTCGCAATGAATCGGTGATATTCTTAGTGATTCGTGCTCACACGGGGACATTTTTTGACATGTTGAAAATTTTCTCACGAATGTCCACGGATTAAATGTTCCGTTATTCAATCGTAAATGACTCTTAGTTAATCGCAAATCACCCGTAAGTGATTCACGAGTATAATACGGCAAGTTTACGAATATAAACGAGCCGGGATGTTTAAAAAAGGGAAATTATGATATGAGATTCCGAGAATGATACTTAAACAGATCAAGCTCCACAAAGGGTCTGATGAGGGTTATGTTTGATGGAGAAGCTGCGAGAGGACAGTGTGGGTCCTGGTCAGACCTTGTGAATATGCAGAGGCATAAGATGATAAATATTTATCTTACATGATATAAGTACACTTTTTCGAAATCATTGCTCATACACTATACTCGATTCAAAATTGATGACAAATATAATCTATGATAGAGGAAATACTATTTAATTTTTGCTAAACGTCAAACGATTTCCAATTGGATTTGCAATAAAATGAGGACTAAGAGCCCCTTTTTTCAATGTGTTTATATGCACTGGGGGTCATTTTTTATCCCATTACAAAAATGACGATAAGTCCTTCAAACGTTGTTCGATGTTCAAGAAAAATTGATTTTTTATCCACGAATATAAGATTAAAAAAGTAAACGTGCATCCGAGAACAACTTTGAATAAAGCATTCATAAATATATGTCTGGGGTCATAAATGACCCAATACGGTAGTATGAGGGTTATTCCGGTAGAAGCAATTAAGTTTTCTTTCCCAAACGGCAAGATTTTTTCTTGTTTCGATTTGAAAGGAGTTACAGACAAAACAATTATTGATGTAAGAAGTGTAAACTTTGTATGGTATTGAATAGAAGATTCTGAGTGAACAGAAAGAGTTACATTGCTGATTATCAGCAATTTATTTTTTTTCTCTCAATATTTTCCCAAACCATGGGACGTCAAAACTAGGTCCTGTTTGGGAAAGGGTTAATGGTTTTGAAGAAATTGTTGGTAAAACCCAAGCTTATTTCGTTCGCAAGTCATATCGTCTTGTCGAATGTCAGATTTTCAAAAACGAAGTTGGCTTTCTTACAATTACAACAACAACAAAATAATAACAAAGGACTCGTAAACATTCGTAGCTAAGTCGGCAATACTCCTATTGATTCGTAAATAATCCGTAAACAGTCCGTAAACTAGTCGTAAAAATACGTAAACCGTCCGTTAAATTCGCTCAAATCGTAACAATACGTGAACTTATCGGAAATGTAATTACGAATGTCTGATTCGTAAGGAATCGTAAGAAAATTCGTCAATGTGAACCCACCTTTAGGGTTAAGATTTGGGGGAAGAAGAAACTGGATAATAAAGTTGGCATATAAATGACCATTTTCTCCTTCTGCGTCAATATTTCGCTTTGCTTATTTCTTCTTTGAACGCAAAACCAAGAATCGTTTCGGAAAGGGTTAAGGGAGCGATGTCATTTCGACCATAATTCTAATTTATCCTTTCCCAAACGTCAAAAAAATTAGGGTGATCCCATTCAAAATGTACAGCAGACGACAAAATGGATGTCGATACAGATAGATTTTTTTGTGAAATAGCAAAGAAAATAGTGATACAAAAGAAGAAAATGCTGATCATCAGCATTTTCTTCTTTTGTCTCAATTTTTTCCAAGACCTTATTTAATAGGGTCGTCAAAACTAGGTATTGTTTGGGAATGGGTTAACTATGTTTGTTAAGGAAAAGAGACCATTTCAAAAACAGTTTTTGATTGTCAAATGAGTGCAAAACTCGTCGATTTGTTTGTTGTCTTGAACATGAAGACATACTTCTGGAAATGTCTTATACGAGTAAATAAAGATATCAGTAAAAAAAGTTTGAACATATCGTCGCTCATCAACAAAAATCTCGTAAATGCAGCTTAAAACAAGCTACAGTTACGAGATTTTCGTAGAAAAGCAGCGATATTCTGTTTCGTGATTTCTTGTTATCTGCATGAAATATTTATCGTTTTAGAAGACAAAAAAATAACAAAAAAAAGGAAAGAAAAAAAGTAGTTCACAACATATAGCGTATGAACCCGAAAGAAAGAAAATTGATTGGGTGTCACTTAACCCTTTCCCAAACGACAAAATTTAGGGCGATCCACTTAAAAAAACTGCCACAAAAGTCAAAATGGATGTTATTAAAGAAATGATTTGTGTAAAATATGGCACAGAAAATATTGTGACAAAAGGAGAAACTGCTGGTTATCAGCAGTTTCTTCTTTTGTTTCAATGTTTTTCCAAGCATTTTCTGTAAGGGACGTCAAAACCAGGTCTTGTTTGGGAAAGGGTTAAAAATTCACGGCGAAGTTAAGCAAACACAAAATTTTAAGAAATAAACGCTTCTTTGGAGAGTGTTCGTATTCTAAAAAAGATTTACTCGACTTTCATGTTTTTGTTTGTTTCATTGATCTTAATCATTTCGTTAATTTCTACCTATATCATCTTCGATAAATCAAATTAACCCTTTGCAAAACAAGACTTGATAAACCATCATTAACAACTCCATGAAATGTCTCATTTTTGTAATAATATAATTTTTTATACAAATTAAGTAGGCATAGTGGCCTACATAGTACTTGGTGGTTTTACATTAATAACTTTAGTGTTAATCATTTTCTTTACACAAAAAATAAAAAAAAATCTTTTCTATTTGAAATTTGATATAGACAAAGTGAGAAGGATTCGTGCACAATGTAGCACAGAAAACATTGAGACAAAAGAAGAAAATGCTGATTATCAGCATTTTCTTCTTTTGTCTCAATGTTTTCCCAAACTTTTCATTCTATTTGGGACTTCAAAACCAGGCTTGTTTGAGAGAGGGTTAAAAGTTCAAACATCAGGTAGGGATACTGTAGCGGACATGTAAAACAGCGAAAAGTTATAAAACTTCAAAGTGCCTTTTAGCTCAATGTGATATAAAGTTAGAACAAGTAAAACAATGTCGTATACAGTGCATAATAATAGTTCCTATCTTGGACATAAAGAGGAAAATGGACAAAATGGACATAATCACTTCAACGATGGACAGTCGGACAGGTAAACGGACAAGTTGTAGTTTTGTTAATAAAGCGCATTTTTATTATTAAGAATTATCATACTTTCGCTTTTTGTACTGAATCTGTCCTGAAGTTAACCGGCCCATTTGGCAACAAGACCGTTGGGATAGCATAGGGGGTGGCTAGTTGGCTTTTTCATTTTCTTTTTGCTTTTTCATTTTCTTTTTTTTATGAAAATACACGAGGCATCCCTCTATAGATGTTAAAACCCACCCCCTTCCATCTGAAATTGCTTTCTTTAGGTTTGGCTAACTATTTCCCAAACGACAAATCTTTAAGGTGATCCAATTTTTAAAAAACCCACTGCAGACAACGAAACGTTTATAACACGGATTTATGTGTAATATAGCACAGACAATATTGTGCTGGTTATCGGTATTTTCTTCCTTTGTCTCAATGTTTTCCATAGCCTTTTCCACTAGGGACGTCAAAACTAGGTCTTGTTAAGGAATGGGTTAGCATATGTGGTGGACCTTTTACACAATACGTGATGAAAATGAGCCAGGATCTGGAAAAAACGTCTCTTAAGGCTTTTGAGCCCAACATAGACCCCGATCAGCCTGTGCGTACGCACAGTCTGATCAGGATCCATGTTGTTCTCTAATAGCTTCTTCGTAACCTGTAGTAACTTATCGAGAGCAGCATGGATGCATATTGGATTACATTTGACAACAGGCTCATCTTCAAACTCAATTCTTAGAAATGCTATAAGGAACGTTTTTCCAGATCCCGGCTCAAATGTTTTTACGACCAAACACAATTTTGACGAACCAGCAATACCGGAAACGTGTGAAAAGGAAATAAACGAGCTGGGTATCGAAAACTTGCTTTTTCGCATTTAAGAACAACATTGACCCAGATAAGCCTGCATATACATCAGTCTAATTAGGGTCCAAGCTGGTTCTGATCTTATGATCTTTAAGTAACTAATAACTAAAGCCACGAAGACGTTATTGTAGAACAGCATATCTATCTTGATCAGACTGTTCTTCTACGCGTACAAGCTTATCTGGATCACTGCTGATCTGAAACGCTCTAACGGCCCTTTGTCGGATCCTGTCTTATATTAGCCAATGTTTATTTTCAGTTTCAAAAAGACTACCCATACACGGCCCGAGAAGGGACTACTTCTTCTCGCGGTAGTTTTAGTCGTCCTTGTAACAGGGTTGGTTGTTGCCCTTGACATAAATTTTCATACAAACCACAAAAACAAATGAAAATTCAGAAAATTCTATCAGGGTGAAAAAGTATCTGGCCAAGTCTGTCTGTGGGGACTGCACAGACCGACAAGGGTCGATACTTTTCACATCTAACAACGAAGCTTTCTTTGAGCTTGACGGGTAACATATGTTTACGTTTATTCTTAGTTTCAAAAAGATTACACATACGCGGCTCGAGAAGGGACTACTTCTTCTCGCGATAGTTTTAGCCGCCCTTGTAACAGAGTTTGTTATAGCCCTTATCCACAAAACACATAAAATTTCAGGAAATTCTGTTAGTGTGAAATATATCGGCCCTAGTCTGTCTGCGCGGACTGCGAAGACTGACTAGGGTCGATACTATACACACTAAGTCTTCACAAAGAAGTTCTCATTTAGTATGATGAGTAATATTTTAACATTTTTTTTCAATTTCAGAAAGACTAGGCATACACGCCTGGAGAAGGGACTACTTCTTCTTGCGGTTGTTTAGCCGTCCTTGTACATGTAACACGGTTGATTACCGCCCTTTACATATAAACCACAAAAACTAATGAAAATTCAAGAACTTCTATTAAAGTGAAATGTATCAAATTGGTTCTAGTCTGTATGCGCGGATTGCGCAGACTGACTAGGGTCGTTACTTTTCACACTTCACAAAGACGGTACCATTTAGCAAAATGAGTAATATTTTAACGTTTATTTTCAGTTTCAAAAAGACTAGGCACACACGGCTCGAGAAGGGACTGTTTCTTCTTGCGGTAGTTTTAGCCGTTCTTGTAACAGGGTTGGTTATCGCCCTTGTCATACAGTCCACCAAAACACATGAAACCGACGGTAAGTCTAGTTTTATCTCAGATGATTTTAATGTAGTTGTCAATTAGTCATATTTATTTTTATAAAACAAGTAAACCATGTTCTACCGTGGTTTATCGTATATCTAACGCTAGATTTGAGTGGGGCGGCATCGCAAATAAACAAGCAGTTAAAATTATTGTGGTTGTTACACGAACGGAAATGTGTTCAACCCACAGATTTACATGCCTGAGTTTCTTAATTCCAAAGGTTTTAAGACTGGAATCTATATATATGAAAACAGAATGACGAAAACCCGTCACCGGAAATTATTGTAGAGGACGTCGCGCTCAATGTTGACGTACAAACGGAAAAACGTCATACCGCTCCTTTTCAAAGTGTCACTAGAATGCATAGGATTAATAAAAAAAAATGTGAAATTTATGTTTTCTGATTCGGCAATAATTTTTCTTGTGAATGATAAAACAAAAAATATTTTCAAAGATTAAAAATATTAATATCTAATGCAAAACGTTCACGAACGTCATTAAACTATAAGGTAAGATGTAACAAAATTAACACAATCGTGAGTGAAAATGCGTTTGAAAATGACAAAACAACGCTTTTCCCGCCAAATCGTTTACGAAATGACGGGATGTTTTTTTTTTCAATACGCCAAAACAGGTTTAATAGGGAAAAGGCACACAAGTATTAAATAATGAGCGATTAAAGGGACATTTCATTCCAGTTTCAATTTTTTAAAGTATGTCTTGATGCCAAGATTGGTTATTCTAATGAGTATAAATGCTATTAGTTTTTTGAAGTTGTTGCCAATAAGCGAGAAACACGCATTTAAAGTTGAGACATAATCGATAAATTGCATATAAATCCGAACTGTTGTCCACAACAATTTGTTCAATTTTAACACAAAAATATAAATTTCTCGTAAACGGTGCAATATTTTTGCTTGAAATTTTCAGAATTTTCATAAGGAAATATGTTCTTTCAGATAAAAATAAAAGTAAAATTTATGACAAAAAATTCTGAAATGTCACTTTAACTAGTTTAGATAAAAAGGTAAGATTTTTATTTTTGCTTCGGAATTATTGAAACACTGCGGCAAAACAGAAAATAATTGATGTATTTTATCATATAAACTTTACTTGCTCAGTTCGAAGTACATTGATTGCAGTTTTGAATGACATACTTTTTGGTTGAGTTTCACCTTTTAAACTCTTTATTATTTTTAACTTTCAAAATCTAGCGACAATGTCACACGCGCCGAAAATCACGTTGAATTGTTCAAAGGGTAAAAATGAAGAGACGGTAAAAATCGTATTGTCATATTTTACTTTTAAAAAAAGACAACAGCATGAAAGTACAAACATATGCTCATAAAGCAAATATGTAGTTTTACGAAATTTAATTGTTTCCTGAAAAGAAAACCGTTCTTTCGTAAATCTAGCGAGAATGTCACACTTTCCAAAAACGTCACGTCAACGTCACGTTTGTTGTTCCAAAACAGTCAAAGTAATATCGCTCTTTATTGAATGGTCACTGAGTGCATCTTTTTTTATAACCAGATGTAATTTGAGACCAGTGCAGAAAAGGTGTGTTCTATCGAGAGAGGATAATAATTTAAATAAAAGCTGCAAAACCCATAAATTGTTAAAACTACGCCAATGAAGTAAACGAAAAAAAGGGAACAGAAAGCTAACCTGTTCAAAAGATGCGTAACGAATGGCGCACTAAAAAAGGAAAAACAAGAGGAAAAAATGGGCCACAGGAAAGGAGCAAACCAGTGCATATCACAGAACCTTTAAGACAAACGAACAGAACCGCCGAACAACACATATTTGACCTTTTCACAAACGCCGTTGGATTTTGAAATCCGCAGCAAATATTCTTTTTGAAAACATTGAATAAAAAGAAGGCAATCAAGAAAGTTCTCATTTTCTCTCAATAATTTCCCTGCTATACCATAAATTAGATATTTTCTACTTTTAGAATACTTCGTTTTGTCGTTTGCAACTTGTTTCAAATTAAACTAGTCTAATATTTGGTCTTTTAAGAAAAGAACAGAGTGGAAATGTGAAATCATGACGAAAATAGCAAACGGTATTAGAATGAAGCAAACGCTTTATACTAGCAATGACTTCTGTAAGCGTTTCAACTTTAGTTATATAGAATGTGATGCACCGAAATAGGATCAAAACTGGTGTTAAATCGCGACGACAGCTGCATTCCGCCGCATCTTTGTACCTTCTGTAGCGACGTTACAAAATAATGTCGGTTACGCAATTGTACGCCAACATTGAGCGTAACGTCAGAGGGATTTCGTTACCATATGATGTCATCAATACATCATGACGTCACTAAATGTTCATGATGTAGATTACAGCTTGTTCGTCGTGCACACTCTCTTTCACAGAAGCTCTTGCACATTGTCTCTGTTATGAGATCGGAAGAATATAAAAATAGTCACATTTTAATATAGGAAGAATAAAAAAATAGTCCCGTTTCAAATATGTCAATGTTTAAATTTGAGAGCACTTGTGATGCAAACAGAATTAAATTTTATTTCTCTAATGTATAATACAATAAATGAAGCAGTTACAAAATAACTAAAGACGTTATCCTTCGGTAGACCACGATTCGTGGACTCTAGCCGAGGTAGCCCCTTGCAGAGATGATATGTGAAGAGCAAAGAACGATCACTCTGCAGGGAGAATGCGTCATGCCATATTAGAAAGATTGAAATAAGATATATCCTATTTATTTTCAGAAATTTGTGAGACCACAGACTGTGCCATGGCAGGTAATATTATTTTATATCATAACTTACTTATTACCAGACGATAAAATGTGAGAGTGGTCCAAATTAAAAGCCGTAAAATATAACATTGTAAATACTGATGCAAACGGAGAAAATGATGAATATCACGATGGTATTACAGGCCCGTAGGAAGCAATTTCATATTAGGTGGGCTCAAGCCCCTTTGTCTAAATATTGGGGGGGGGGGGGGGTTGGCTAGATAGGATGTTCCCTACATTTTCAGCGTAAAATAAGGAAATTTTTTGCATTTTGGCCAAAATTGGGGGCTAAGCCCGCCTAGACCCCCGCCCCTTTTCCTACCGGCCTGTATCATTTCCCTACAACTTTATTCTTTGGGCGTCAAAAGCGTCTATTTGTGAAAATACTTTCCCAATTGAAACTGCTAGTACTGTAGTCCACTTACAACAAAACTACTTGATTATAATACAACACAGCTAGTATTGAAGCAAAGGAGGAACTAATCCGAGTTTTCTCTGACGAAATTCGCTCTTTGATATGTTGATGTCGCTCATTTACATTTAAATGAGCAACATGCTCATTTACATTTAAATGTGCAACATCAACATATCAAAGAGCGAATTTCATCAGAGAAAACTCGGATTAAGGAAGAACTTGTTTAAAATTATCAGTAAGCTGATCCTGAAATACCGGTATATTAAATCTGTGGCCGGCGTGTGCTGACTGCTTGTTTTTGATTTGGGAATTTTCTTAAAAGGTGAAATTGTAAAAAAGACACAAGCATACTATATGAATGCTAGATCATAAGACAAAGGTACTAAGTGGAACAGGGGACACATGCTTGTATTTTTAAAAAAACTTATGAGGATTAGTTCTTAACCATTAGTTGTGTGTTCCACACTTCATCCTCGGGTTTTATATGTACCCTCCACACAGATCTTCTCAGACAGTAGGATTCACTGGACAATAAACCCCCTAAATTCTATATAATTTTACATATATCAGATGATGTTGGAATACAGATCTTTATGCTATTCATGTTTAGCTGCCCGGATGACAGCGTAGACTTGACAGCGGACCCGTGTGATAATTTCTACCAATTTGCATGTGGTGGATGGAAGAAAAAGAATGTTATACCAGAGAACAAAACTTTATCCTTGCAACATTTAACGTTTCAGCTGCCCGGATACTTGAAAGCGTGGACTTGACAGCGGACCCATGTGATCATTTCTACCATTTGCGTGTGGTGGGTGGAAGGTAAAGAATGTTATACCAGAAGATAACTTTATCCTTGCAATATTTAACGTTTCAGCTGCCCGGATACTGGAAAGCGTGGACCTCACGGCCGATCCGTGTGATAATTTCTACCAATTTGCGTGTGGTGGTTGGAAAATAAAGAATGATATACCAGAAGATAACTTTATCCTTGCAATATTTAACGTTTCAGCTGCTCGTATACTGGAAAGCGTGGACCTAACGGCCGATCCGTGTGATTATTTCTACCAATTTGCGTGTGGTGGTTGGAAGATAAAAGAATGTTATACCAGAAGATAACTTTATCCTTGCAATATTTAACGTTTCAGCCGCCCGTATACTTGAAAGCGTGGACCTAACGGCCGATCCATGTAATGATTTTTACCAGTTTGCGTGTGGTGGTTGGAAGATAAAGACTGTCATACCAGAAAACAAAACTGAAAAATAACTTATGGTAGTACACTCCTAATGAGATCCTTGCGACGTCGTTGAAATTTGTTACGCATCCGAACACATTTGAGCGACATCATAAACATTCGGCGATGGAACGTTCCACCGTTCCACCGCCGAATGTTTAAGACGTCGCCCAAATAATTCCAAAGCCGCGTCAATCTCATTATCGATAGACTTCCTTAATGAACAATATTAACCAAATCTTACGCTCTTTCGTATTTTAGCTGCCCGGATACTTGAAAGCGTGGACCTGACAGCGGGCCCATGCGATGATTTCTACCAATTTGCGTGCGGTGGATGGAAGAAAAAGAATGTTATACCAGAAGATAACTTTATCCTTGCAATATTTAACGTTTCAGCTGCCCGTATACCGGAAAGCGTGGACCTAACGACCGATACATGTGATGACTTCTACCAATTTACGTGTGGTGGGTGCAAGATAAAGAATGTTATACCAGAGAACAAAACTGAAAAATATCTTATGGTCGTACACTTCTTATGAGGTTCTTGTGACGCCTTTGACACTCGTGATGCAATCCGAAACTTTTCGGGCGACGTCGTAAACATTCGGCGATGGAACGTTCCGCCGTTCCACCGCCGAATGTTGACGACATCGCCCGTATAATTCCGAAGTGGAACACAATTCATAAGGGTTTCTCAATAATTAACAAGATTAACCAAATCTTACATTATTTCATGTTTAGCTGCTCGTGTACTTGAAAGTGTGGACCTAACGGCCGATCCGTGTGATTATGTCTACCAATTTGCGTGTGGTGGTTGGAAGATAAAGAAAGTCATACCAGAAGATAACTTTATCCTTGCAATATTTAACGTTTCAGCTGCCCGGATACTGGAAAGCGTGGACTTAACGGCCGATGCATGTGATATTTTCTACCAATTTGCGTGTGGTGGTTGGAAAATAAAGAATGTTATACCAGAAGATAACTTTATCCTTGCAATATTTAACATTTCAGCTGCCCGTATACTGGAAAGCGTGGACCTGACGGCCGATCCATGTGGTGATTTCTACCAATTTGCATGTGGTGGGTGGAAGATAAAGAATGTTATACCAGAAGATAACTTTATCCTTGCAATATTTAACATTTCAGCTGCCCGTATACCGGAAAGCGTGGACCTGACGGCCGATGCATGTGATATTTTCTACCAATTTGCGTGTGGTGGTTGGAAAATAAAGAATGTTATACCAGAAGATAACTTTATCCTTGCAATATTTAACGTTTCAGCTGCCCGGATACTTGAAAGCGTGGACCTAACGGCCGACCCATGTGTTGATTTCTACCAATTTGCATGTGGTGGTTGGAAGAAAAAGAATGTTATACCAGAGAACAAAACTAAGAAAATAACTTATGGTAGTAGATATACACTCCTAATGAAGTTCTTGCGACGTCGTTGACACTCGTGATGCAATCCGAACCTATTCGAGCGACATCGTAAACATTCGGCGGTGGAACGTTCCACCGTTCCACCGCCGAATGTTTACGACGTCGCCCAAATAATTCCGAAGCCGCATGAATCTCATTATGGATAGACTTCCTTAATGAACGATATTAACCCATTTTTTCACTTTTTTCGTGTTTAGCTGCTCGTATACGGGAAAGCGTGGACCTGACAGCGGACCCATGCGATGATTTCTACCAATTTGCGTGCGGTGGATGGAAGATAAAGAATGTTATACCAGAAGATAACTTTATCCTTGCAATATTTAACGTTTCAGCTGCCCGTATACTGGAAAGTGTAGACCTGACAGCGGACCCATGTGTTGATTTTTACCAATTTGCGTGCGGTGGATGGAAGATAAAGAATGTTATACCAGAAGATAACTTTATCCTTGCAATATTTAACGTTTCAGCTGCCCGTATACTGGAAAGTGTAGACCTGACAGCGGACCCATGCGATGATTTCTACCAATTTGCGTGCGGTGGATGGAAGAAAAAGAATGTTATACCAGAAGATAACTTTATCCTTGCAATATTTAACGTTTCAGCTGCCCGTATACTTGACAGCGTGGACCTGACATCAGACCCGTGTGATATTTTCTACCAATTTACGTGTGGTGGTTGGAAGATAAAGAATGTTATACCAGAAAACAAAACTTGAAAAAATAACTTATGGAAGTACACTCCTAATGAGATTATTGCGACGTCGTTGACACTCGTGATGCAATCCGAACCTATTCGGGCGACGTCGTAAACATTCGGCGGTGGAACGTTCCACCGCTGAATGTTTACGACGTCGCTCGAATAATTTGCGTGAATCTCATAATGAATAGACTTCCCTAATTTACCAGATTAACCCCACATTTACACTTTTTCGTGTTTTAGCTGCTCGAATACTTGAAAGCGTGGACCTAACGGCCGATCCGTGTGGTGATTTCTACCCATTTGCGTGTGGTGGTTGGAAGATTAAGAATGTTATACCAAAAGATAACTTTATCCTTGCAATATTTAACGTTTCAACTGCCCGGATACTTGAAAGCGTGGACCTAACGGCAGACCCATGTGTTGATTTGAAAGATTTCTACCAATTTGCGTGTGTTGGATGGAATATAAAGAATGTTATACCAGATGATGACTTTATCCTTGCAATATTTAACGTTTCAGCTGCCCGAATACTTGAAAGCGTGGACCTAACGGCCGATCCGTGTAATGACTTCTACCAGTTTGCGTGTGGTGGATGGAATATAAAGAATGTTATACCAGATGATAACTTTATCCTTGCAATATTTAACGTTTCAGCTGCCCGGATACTGGAAAGCGTGGACCTAACGGCCGATCCGTGTGTTGATTTCTACCAATTTGCATGTGGTGGTTGGAAGAAAAAAAAAAATATACCAGAGAACAAAACTAAAAAATAACTTATGGTAGTAGATCTACACTCCTAATGGAGTTAGTGTGACGTCGTTGACATTTGTGATGTAATCCGAACCTTTTCGGGCGACATCGAAAACATTCCACCGCCGAATGTTTAACGACGTCGCCCGAATAGTTTTGAAACCGCGCGAATCTCATTAGGGAAAGACTTCATTAATGATCAAAATAAACCAAATTCTACAATTTCTCATATTTCAGCTGCCCGGATACTGGAAAGCGTGGTCCTAACGGTCGATCCATGTTATAACTCCTACCAATTTGCGTGTGGTGGTTGGAAAATGAAAAATGTTATACCAGAGAACAAAACTTACAAAATAACTTGTGGTAGTACACTCCTAATGAGGTTCTTGTGACGTTTTTGACACACGTTACGTATCCGAACCTAGTCGGGCGACGTCGTAAACATTCCGCGGTGGACAGTTCCACCGCCGAATGTTTACGACGTCGCCCGAATACATGTAATGTATTGCGCGAATCTCATTAGGAAAAGACTTCTTTAATTTACAAGATTAACCAAATCTTTCATTATTTCATGTTTAGCTGCTCGAATACTTGAAAGCGTGGATTTGACAGCGGACCCATGTGATGACTTCTACCAATTTGCGTGTGGTGGTTGGAAAATAAAGAATGTTATACCAGAAGATAAATCCACACAAACGGTGTTTAGTGTTCTCAGGGACAATGTGCAGGTCATTATCAAATGTAAGTACTCTACAGATTTGTGCCATTCGGCGATTATCATGATTACATAATGCTTGTTTACTCTTACTTGAGATATTACATTGTCTTAAATAGGAAAGACTGATTTTGGTGTATCAAAGCACCACCAGACTTAAATTACTATCACATGTAATCAGCATTCCCAAACATATTTATACTTGTTACTTGGTGCTGGTGTTGTTTGTTGTTCATCTTCACAAAGCCCGTAACTACATGTACAATTTTAAATATTTTTGACCTACATTTATTAATTGTTCCAAATTAAAAAGGGGTAAGTTAACTAAGCCATGAAATTGGCCTTAAATTTAGAGAAAAATCGAACTAGATGATTTTATTGTTTTGGTGCCATACAATTTATGATAGTAGTAGAGCTTTAACTGCCAGAAACTTGCATTTACTGATTCTTTCCTTGGTGTAGTAGTACTGCAAAATGATATTCAAATATATCTCCAAGATTATCTTGTGTGCAAAACTATGCCATACGGCAGCAAGGTTTTAGATCGATCGCATGCGCAATCTATTTGTATGAACGTTGTAATCTTACAATCAAACAACACAATAACTCGCACTGTAATACTGTATGATGACTTAAAGACGTCGTGTTATTTCTTTAATTTGTTTATCCGTATAATTATCTTTCCTCGTCTTTTTTTCAGACCTTTTAGAAGACTCCACTCGATACAACAATATAGAAGCTATAGAAAAAGCGAAGGGCCTCTACCAGTCTTGTATTGACATAGGTATTGTCCAACAAGGTTAACCCGGGACAACTTAATTTTCGTGCTCAAAGTCCGTTAGTGGAGCGTCTTAACAAAACAAAGCCGAAGTGGAGTCATTACATATGCAGATGTCCCGGGTTAATCTTGCTGGACAATAACAACACAATTGACCAAACGCCGACTGTCAATCAAAAACATCGATTAGCCAATGGACGATCAGAAAAATTTCATGTCCCAATTGTTCTTCGTTGCACGTGTTATTGTATCGATTTATGGACTGACAATCAAAACAATCGACATGCCAATGGCAAAGAATTTTGTGCTAACAATAGACTAGGTTTACTGTTATGTTTTGATAAACCGTCGGTGTTGTTATAAAATCTCGTAACTACGGCTTAAATCAAGCCGTAGTTACGAGATTTTATAACACACCTACGAAATACTATTTTGTTTGTCCGAATTTACGTCAAGATTAACTGGATAAAATCGTTCCCTATTAACGACCACATTCCCACTGTTTGTCTTAAATTCTATGTTGGGCGGAACGATCTGTCGATTGGCGTTTGGTCAATTCATAAATACGTTATCAAATGATATCTTCGTCTAAAGTTGGACGCAGAAGTGGCAATCAGTATTTACTTAATGATTCCTTTACGATATTAGAAACTGGTTTTATTGGACCTATTTTGTAAACATTTAATTTAACTACACAATCATTCGATTTCTTTTTTCTAACACTAAATGTCATTTTTTTTTTTTTTTTTTTTTTTTTTTTTAAATCGGGACATTGGTTTAATTTATAATATAGTAAAATCATTATTAGATGAATTTCAAGCTGAAACCCTCAGGAATGATTGCACATAAATTATTTTGTTGAATGGCATACTTTTTATCAGACTGTTTGATCAGATGACCCTGACCTTGACCTTGAATGACCTAATTAAGCTATTGGCAGTCTCCTAATAGGTCGCTTATCGGTGACATTGGCAGCGAAAGAGTTAAAAAAACAACAATTGCTTTAATTTGATTTAAGCAGTTCTACGAAACATAGTTATTTATCTAATATACATGTATGTATACCATAATTATTTTGTAATACCTTTTTGAAATATCAGACAGAATAGAAGACAAGAATCAGTCGGTAGCACTGCCTTTGCTCGAAGAACTCGGTGGGTGGCCAATACTAGGTTCGAACCCAGGCGGCAACTGGAATGAGGGACAATTTGACCTGGCAACGTTGTTGAGAAAACTCAACACATACAACAACAAACCCATGGTAGAAGTTTATGTGGCTTCAGACGTGAAGAATTCAGATTATTACACCATTTATGTGAGTTTCTAGACGATAATGATATTAAATATTTGACATGACATGGTAGAGCAGATAATAGAAATTGTTCCAGGATCTTAACTTTTGTGTGTGTGTGTGTGTTTTTTTCTTTCGAAATATGATAAATTGTCGTCTAATTTGTGTATGTCTTAGGATTATAAAAAATATTGAAGGAAACTGATAGAATACTGGCTTCCAAGAATGTCTTGTTTAGAAATGGTTAATTAGCTATGAACTTTTCAAAAATGTTTCACTGTTACTGGAAACAATTAATCTTTTAATTAACATTGAGTCATTACTGCGAATACATTTCTATAATTGCATTTCATAATTATACGTTAAGGCCCAATACTATGTAAGTCCTATGCAAATTCGGAACCAAGTATTTTCGAAATTGTTGAAAAGTCAAGCATTCGTAAAATGGCTAATAATTCCAAGTTTGTTTACAACATTTATTATCATAGTTACCATAACTATCAAAGGTAAACATAGGCTATCATAAATAATAATATGGTTATTACCCAGTATTACTACATCAATTAAAATCATACTTTCATTTACTTACCTTTCTAGATGGATCGACCATCGTTTGGTCTACCGGGTCGGCTGTATTACCTAAACAACGATACAAACACAGTCAATATGAGAGAGGCCTATGTTACATTAGGACGTTCAGTGGCGGAGCTGTTCGGAGCAGATCCCACCTCAGCGGAATCCGACATGAGAGACGTTCTTGATCTGGAGATACACTTGGCTTCTGTAAGATTTCTGTTCGTTTGTTTGTTTGTTGTTTGTTGTCATTTTACAAAGACGGTCAAATATGAGAGAGGTCTATGTTACATTAGGACGTTCAGTGGCGGAGCTGTTTGGAGCAGATCCCATGTCAGCTGAATCCGACATGCGAGACGTTCTTGCACTGGAAATACATTTAGCTTCTGTAAGATTTCTGTTTGTTTGTATGTTTGTTAACATTTTACAAACACGCTCGACATGCGAGAAGCCTATGTTACATTAGGACGTTCAGTGGCGGAGCTGTTTCGTGCAGATCCGACGTCAGCTGAATCCGACATGAAAGACGTTCTGAAACTGGAGATACACTTAGCTTCTGTAAGATTTTTTGTTTGTCTGTTGTCATTTTACAAACACGTTCAATATGATAGAAGCCTATGTTACATTAGGACGTTCAGTGGCGGAGCTGTTCGGGGCAGATCCCACGTCAGTTGAATCCGACATGCGAGACGTCCTTGAACTTGAGATACACTTGGCTTCTGTAAGTATTTCATTTGTTTGTTTGTTTGTTGTCATTTTACAAACACGGTCAATATGAGGGAGGCATTTGTTACATTAGGACGTTCAGTGGCGGAGCTGTTCGGAGCAGATCCCACGTCAGCTGAATCCGACATGCGAGACGTTCTGGAACTGGGGATACACTTGGCTTCTGTAAGATCTCTAAATCTTTAGACTTTTCCTAATCCAAAGATATTGCAAACTAAAATATCAAGTGAACAGAATGTTCAATGTTTGGTAACTTTCTGGCTAAAAAAAACATTGTGGAAAATGAAGAAATTGCTTGTCACAAGCAATTTCTTCATTTTCCACAATGTTTTCTAAAGCCGTCGTTTTGTGGAGCATCGAAATGCGCCAATATATGGGAATGGGCTACAAAGACGGTCAATATGAGAGAGGCCTATGTTACATTAGGACGTTCAGTAGCGGAGCTGTTCGGAGCAGATCCCACGTCAGCTGAGTCCGACATGAGAGACGTTCTTGAATTGGAGATACACCTGGCTTCTGTAAGATTTTCATTTGTTTGTTTGTTGTCATTTTACAAACATTGTCAACGTGAGAGAGGCCTCTGTTACATTAGGACGTTCAGTGGTGGAGCTGTTCGGAGCAGATCCCACGTCAGCTGAATCCGACATGAGAGACGTTTTGGAACTGGAGATACACTTAGCTTCTGTAAGATCTTTAAATCTTTAGACTTTTCCTAATCCAAAGATATTGCAAACTTTAATATCAAGTGAACAGAATGTTCAATGTTTGGTAACTTTCTGGCTAAAATAAAACATTGTGGAAAATGAAGAAATTGCTTGTCACAAACAATTTCTTCATTTTCCACAATGTTTTCTAAAGCCTTTATTTCGTGGGGCGTCAAACTGCGCCATTACATGGGAATGGGCTACAAATACGGTCAACATGAAGCAGGCCTATAAGATGTAACATTAGGACGTTCAGTGGCGTAATTGTTCGGAGCAGACCCGACGTCGGCTGACACCGACATGAGAGATGTTCTTGAACTGGAGATTCACTTGGCTTCTGTAAGAGTTATTATAATTTGTTAGCTAATCGATCTAAACCATTTTAGTGCAGTGTAGCCATGTAGGGCTGTAATTGAAATAGGCCTATACAGAAAGTGCTTTGAATTAGCAATACCTTTCATACTTGAACAATATTAACCCTCATCCTACCAACATATTTTACATACACATCCTACCAACTGGGGTCCATTTGGACCCCACACGTAATTTTGAATTTCTAGACAAAAATAAGTTGCACAGAAGACATATTCTTTGGTTAAATGTTACATTGGTTACTAACAAATGATAATAGCACAAAAACATACGGAAATGAAAAACTAGAATGCCCTAAAGGGGATGAATCGCTCCATAGGCCTGTATTTATTTTACTATTTTATGCAATTTTTGCATAAAATTCAAGGGCACATAACTCATGATCTAAAATTTTGATCAAGCTGAAAATTGCACTCAGGCAAGATATCATTGTCACCAACATTTTGCTCTTGTTTTGTTTTGACTAAACAAAATTTGTTGATGTGAGAGTAAAAATAGTAAAAAAATTAGTCTAAACCGCAATTTTGGGCAATCAAGGGCAGATAACTCGGGTATTATTTATCAAATCAAAATTCCTTGAAGGAATCTCAGAGAGGGTTGCCCAAGAATTATTCCTGTGAAGTTTGGTTGAAATGCATCTAGTAGTTTTTTAGATGAAGATTTTTTAACAAAAAAGTTTAAATAAGTTTAAATAGTTGTAATAAAGAGTAATTATAGTGGGGTCCAAACGGACCCCAGCAAAAAAATCAATATTACAAACTCAAATTATGCTAAAATCTGAAAATGTTGCTCGACATGAAGAAGGTTGTGGTGGACCAATAAACTCCTAAAATTTAGACACCAGAGTGCATGCGGTAAAAATATGACACACAAAAAATGACGCGTCAGATTGACCCCAGTTGGTAGGGTGAGGGTAAAATGGCCAATTCAATTTTCCATGTCATTATCTTATACCAGTACATTTTTGTTCGTCTTGAGAACCGCTTAACTAAATTGTCTCTTCGGCACAATCTTTTTTCTTCGAAGCGACAACTTGTGCAAACCCAATATCTATGCTAATTTTTATTTAATCCGGGTCTTCTCTGATGAAAATGCGCTCTTTGATATTTGGATGTCGCTATTTATAAAAGAGCGAATTTTCATCAGAGAAGACTCGGAATACTTTTCATTTAGATCTCGATGGCAGACGAAGATAGACGTGACAACGAAAAGCTGTACAACAAGATGAATATTTCAGAACTAGATACAAACTTTACGTCGTCAACGGATCCCATACAGGTAGGTTATGAAAAAACATCTATTACCCTTTCAGAACCATAGAGATTTACTTATATTTAATAAAATATACGGATTATGCCGTGGCCTTTGCGTTCGGAAGTCTAATAGCACAAGGGCGAATTTAGACTGATTGTCCCCTCAAGACTTCTTGACTGGAAGAATGCAAAGAGTAATACTAAATGGTAGTAGCTCAACATTAAGAGAAGTAACCAGTGGAATCCCACAAGGGAGCGTACTAGGTCCAATACTATTTACCATCTTCATTATTGATCTACCAGACAACCTATCAAACACAACAAAATTATTTGCTGATGACACTAAAATTTATTCTGCAGTCAACAACAAAGAAGACCACAACAAACTTCAAACTGATCTTGTCAAACTTGAATCATGGTCTTCTACATGGCAACTGCACTTTAATCAAGAAAAATGCAAACACATTCATATTGGAAAAAAAGAAGCTGCAGACTCAGTTCCATATAAACTCTTGAATAAAGACATTTCCAAAGAAATTTCTGAAAAAGACCTTGGTATCTTTGTTGACAACAAATTGCTCTTCAGGGAGCATATAGACGCAAAAATTAAAAAAGCAAATCAAATGATTGGTATTATCAAAAGGAGCTTTTCAGTTATTGACAAAGACATGTTCCTTACCTTATACAAAAGCCTGGTTAGACCCCATTTGGAATATGGTAGCTGTGTCTGGTCAACGATGTATAAAACAGAGAAAATCAAGTTAGAAAACATTCAAAGACGTGCAACCAAACTTGTACCGGAATTAAGAGACAAATCATAATCAGAAAGACTAAAAGCATTAGGATTGCCACCTTTAGAATATAGACGGCTGAGAGCCGATATGATTCAAACTTACAAGATACTCAATGATATTGACAAAGTCAACAAAGAAAAATTTTTTCAAGTAAATAAAACAACTACTAGGGGTCATAAACATAAGCTTTTTAAACCTTTGTGCAAAACAAACCTGCGAAAAAACACTTTTTCTGTACGTGTTATCACACACTGGAACAATCTGCCTGAGGAGCTAATTAACTCAAAAACTGTAAATAATTTTAAGAATATTTTAAATAAAGTGTGGAAACATATTCCAATTAAATTCCATCCTGAGTGCTATGGACCGGAAGCGGACATTCAGGATCGAAGAAGATACAGACGGGTCGTAGAGTCTACGGACTAATGTATAGACCTCGATGGAAAAGTAAAAGTAAAGTAAAAGTTATACTACTTCATGAATTTTAAGCACGAAGTAAAATCAGGGCGATAACCTATGCCGTACCGAATGGGTCAAAAGTCCTATTTTAGCGTGCACGCATAAAATTTATGCGTCGACGCGTAAATTTACGCGTCGACGCATAAATTTTACGCGAGCAGTCTGAAATTTTATGACTGCACGCGTAAATATATGCGTCGACGCGTAAATATATGCGTCGACGCATAAATTTACGCGAGCACCTGGCGAGCACCTGTATATTCCTTTCATCCAATCAGAAATGTCGTACTATCCAGCATTTTCTCGCTGTCGTTATGTAGACAAAGTACAAAAAAATAACAAATAAAAAAGTGAGAAAAGTTATGTTCGATATTTTTCTACTTATTCTATCATATGTATTTTATTTACATAGTTAAAACAGAACGATCTCGATCGACACCCGATTTTATTTTTTTATTTTCGTTACAGATGTTCATAATTCGTACCCTGATAATTTCGTGACAAATATTTACCATTCTGTTCTGTTGAATTTCCTCCGTTTTCTTTTCGGAGAACATTTCGTTTTGCAATATTGGCATTACCATTGTAGTGATCGCAATTCTAAACAAAGAGGATAAAATTGTAAAATGCGGGGTTAAATCCAAATTCTATCAATATGAGTCCTGACAATTCAATGTCTTTTTAGCTCACCTGAGCACGAATGTGCTCATGGTGAGCTATTGTGATACCGCTGTGTCCGGCGTCCGTCGTCCGGCGTCCGGTGTCCGTCGTCCGTCGTCCGTCGTCCGTCGTCCGTCAAACTTTGCCTTGTGTGCACTCTAGAGGCCACATTTTTTGCCCAATCAACCTGAAATTTGCTCAGAATGATTGTCTTGATGAAATCTCGGACAAGTTCGAAATTGGGTCATCTGGGGTCAAAAACTAGGTCACTGGGTCAAATCTTAGAAAAACCTTGTGTGCACTCTAGAGGCCACATTTTTTGCCCAATCAACCTGAAATTTGCTCAGAATGATTGTCTTGATGAAATCTGGGACAAGTTCGAAATTGGGTCATCTGGGGTCAAAAACTAGGTCAAGGGGTCAAATCTTAGAAAAACCTTGTGTGCACTCTAGAGGCCACATTTTTTGCCCAATCAACTTAAAATTTGCTCAGAATAATTGTCTTGATAAAATCTCGGACAAGTTCGAAATTGGGTCATCTTGGGTCAAAAACTAGGTCACGGGGTCAAATCTTAGAAAAACCTTGTGTGCACTATAGAGGTCACATTTTTTGCCCAATCAACCTGAAATTTGCTCAGAATGATTGTTTTGGTGAAATCTTGTACAAGTTCGAAATTGGGTCATCTGGGGTCAAAAACTAGGTCACTGGGTCAAATCTTAGAAAAACCTTGTGTGCACTCAAGAGGCCACATTTTTTGCCCAATCAACCTGAAAATTGATCAGAATTATTGTCTGGATAAAATCTCGGACAATTTCGAAATTGGGTCATCTGGGGTCAAAAACTAGGTCACGGGGTCAAATCTTAGAAAAACCTTGTGTGCACTCTAGAGGCCCCATCTTTTGCCCAATCAACCTGAAATTTGCTCAGAATGATTGTCTTGATGAAAGCTCGGACAAGTTTGAAATTGGGTCATCTGGGGTCAAAAACTAGGTCACGGGGTCAAATCTTAGAAAACCTTGTGTGCACTCTAGAGGCCACATTTTTTGCCCAATCAACCTGAAAATTGCTCAGAATGATTGACTTGATAAAATCTCGCACAAGTTTGATATAGGGTCATCTGGGGTCTAAAACTAGGTCACAGGGTCAAATCTTAGAAAAACCTTGTGTGCACTCTTGAGGCCACATTTTTTGCCCAATCAACCTGAAAATTGCTCAGAATGATTGGCTTGATAAAATCTCGCACAATTTTGAAATTGGGTCATACAGGGTCAAAAACTAGGTCATGGGGTCAAATCTTAGAAAAACCTTGTGTGCACTCTAGAGGCCACATTTGTTGCCCAATCAACCTGAAAATTGATCAGAATGATTGTCTTCGTGAAATCTCGGACAAGTTTGAAATTGGGTAATCTGGAGTCAAAAACTAGGTCACGGGATCAAATCTTAGAAAAACCTTGTGTGCACTCTAGAGACCACATTTTTTACCCAATCACCCTGAAAATTGATCAGAATGATTGTCTTGATCAATTTTCAGACAAGATTGAAATTGGGTCATCTGGGGTCATACCATCCTCGGAATCCCAGCGGTCATAGCTACGCTACATGACCCCTGGGGCACTTGGCCACTTTAACTTTGAATTAGCCGCCGATAATCGATACGGAACGCGTGAGTGCAAGGCCCTATCAAATAACGGCTCTCATAAGTCAATACGTTGTCAATTACAACCAAGATGGCTGTGCTCATGATAAGATGTAATTTGTGCGACAACGAGATAAAAAAAATACAGATCGCTGACATGCCATACAGCTTTGAAATAGAAAGATGAGGAAAGTTTCTCTTTGGAAGTCTTTTAAACTTGAAACACCAAATTTTTCACACGCTAAACGATAGTATTCCTCCATATTGATAACTTACCCGAAGCGACTTGTCAATCTCCTACGCAGTTCTCTACCCTGAATCAGGTTTAAATTACGTACCTGTGACGTAATTACTGTTAAGATGTTGGCGATTTGTATCGGCCAGTTTGATTGGTCAAATCACCCATCATGAAATGATGATGGAACCAATGAAAAGGCGGCATTTGGGAGCGGCTAATACAAAGTTTTCCTAGCCAATTGCCCCAGGGGTCATGTAGCGTAGCTATGACCGCGGGGTTTCCGAGGATGGGGTCATAGAGGGTTCTCCACAAAATAGTTTGAAGCTGTAGTGGCAAATTATAGGACAGGTACATCTATTGGAAACCTTGAAACGCAATGTGTTCAAGCAAATAATTGTGAATAAAAACATAATAGGAAAAGAAGAAATTGCTCAATTTGAGCAATTTCTTCTATTCCCATAATGTTTTTATACAGAATTATTACATTTTAATTTATAAGAATGCATTATTTATCAAATTCTGGCATGAAATACCTCTGAATGTCTCTATTAGGTGACCAATTTGAAGACATTAAGCTGTAGGGGTAATTTTGAAGCTGTAGTGGCATTGCCCTAATTTACATGAAGCTGTAGTGGGGCCGATACAGCTTATTGGGCTGGGGAGAACACTGTCATAAACTAGGTCATGAGGTAAAATCTTTGTAAAACCTTGTGTGCACTCTAGAGGCCACATTATTTGCCCAATCAACCTGAAAATTGATCAGAATGATTGTCTTGATCAATTCTAGGTCACGAGGTCAAATCTTAGATAAACCTTGTGTGCACCCTAGAGGTACATTCTTTGTCCAATGAACCTGAAAATTGGTTTACAAAAAAAAGTTATTATATCAGGTGAGCGCTTCAGGGCCAATGGCCCTCTTGTTTCTAACCCTTTACCAGACAAAAAATTTTTACTTTTAGCAGCTCCTTGCTTTTAGAAAAGTCCAACTTGAAATATGTTGCAGACTAAAAAATCAATCATTCCCTGCAGCTCTGGTAGTGAATTTACACATTTTAGTATAGAAAACCTTAAAAAAGAATATTCAGCATTTTCTTCTTTTCCTGCAATGTTGTCTAAAATCTTATCTAGATCTAGTTGTGTTGTCAAATAAATGAGTAAATGTTTGTTATTCGATTGACTTAAAGTTTTGGTGAAAAATGGCATTTAAATATTTCCAAAAACACATCACATCCCAATTAATTCACTTCAAGTTTACAGCAGTTAACCTGCCGGTTACTGTAGAAAACCCGTAATGTGGTCATTTTGAGATTCATGCAATCAGACATGGTGAAAACCGTCAGACAATCAGACATATCTGATAAAATTTCCCTTTGTCTGACAATTTTTTGCTACTGTCAGTCCAAATGTCTGACACTCCTTTTAATCTGTCAAGATAGTGAATGAGAGTTACAGATGTTTGACAATAATTTATTTGGTCTGACAGATTATTCGGTACTGTCAGACCGAATGTCTGACAAAGATTTTTGGCTTTTCGCCATGTCTGGCAATGTCAGAACCGTATAGCGATGTCGTAAACGATTGATGTTATCCGATCTTACCGATATAAGTTTACGAAGAGGAAAATTTCCACACTTTTGGTTGCAAAATGATTTCAATTTCACCCGATAAATGCCAATGGCGCATAAATCTCTTTGTTTACCCTGATTATCAGCATTTTCTTCTTTTGGCTCAATGTTTTCTTAACCTTTTTCTGTTAGCAACATCAAAACTAGAGGCGCGTTCTTTAGAGCTAGATTTTTTAAGATTTCTTTTTAAAAGATGTTTTCGATAAAGCGTTTTTAAGACAAAGATTCTGACCAAGGGATTCCGAATGCTTCATACTTCATACTTCATACAAATGACGTCATGATGACGTCATTTGTATGGAGTATGGAGCATTCGGAACTCTGCGGTTTATGAATCATGGAGTATTCCGAATAAGTTGGTCAATTCTCTTCCATATAGATTCTACAGAATTTACCGAGGTATTCCGAAAGAAAAGAAGTATAGAGCTATGGCGGCTCCCAATGATTGTCTTAAAAATCTTGCTCAAAAGAGCGCTTTATCCTAAAACATCTTAAGAAATCTCAAGATATCTCAAGAAATCTCGTTCTAAAGAGCGCGGCTCAGGTCTTGTTTGGAAAAGGGTAAAATGATGTTGATATTCATAACACTTGACAGGGCAATAACTCGAAAAGTGGGTATGGCAGAAAAAATGTTCTTAAACATGACACTTCTCCTCAATGAGATCTATCAGTGTACAAAGTTTAAAGTTGCTAGCACATATGGTTTAGAAGGTATGGCCCAGACAAAAATGTAAGGGTAAAAACAACAAAGGGCAATAACAACAAAAATGCCATGGTCACAATATACACCGCCCCAGAGACTAAGTTTTAAGGGGGCATAACTCAGGCAAAAATCAATGAACTATAAAATCCATCCTTCATGCAAATCTACCAATTGAGATGATAACATTGACCAAGTTTCAAAAAGATCCAGCCATAAACTTAGGAGGAGTTGCCCTCACAAGCAAAGTGAACGTACGTACATACGAACGGACAGAAAGACGTAGAAGATGTTGCCAATACACGACCGCTTTCAGTGGCATATAATAAAAAGTGGGCGTGGCAGAGTAACTTTTTTTAAACATGACACTTCTCAATGAGATCTATCAGTGTACAAAGTTTGAAGTTGCTACCATATATGATTAAGAAGATATGGCCCAGACAAAAATGTAAGGGTAAAAAACAACAAAGGGTAAAACCTCAAAAAAGGGTGTGGCAGAGTAATGGTTCTTGAACATGACACTTTTCTTCAATGAGATCTATCCGTGTACAAAGTTTAAAGTTGCTAGCACTTATGGTTTAGGCGATATGGCCTGGACACAAGTGTGACAGACGGACAGACAGACAGAATCGATCAAACCTATAGTCCCCCAACCGGTGACCGGTTGGGGACTAACAAGTCTACATATATAAAAAGCTGTTGCAGACAACAATATCATTGCTACTCTGTAACTTAGAAAATATACACCTTACAAAGAGCATAGAAACAGCATTGCCTTCATTTCCAGCAATGGTGAAAAGCTGGTCAGGGTCAAAGGATATGATCTGAAATTAAAGCTCATGGCAGGATGTGTGTGTGATATATAAAGGCTCCATCTTTTATGATCTTTTATACATCCTAAGATATAGATCAGGTTAATGTCAACTCAATGGTCAAGGTCACTAGGTCAAAAATCATGGTCCCAAATAAAAGGACTGGGCAGGCAATTACCATATGTGAAATATCCTAGCTGTATCTCATATATTGCCTGAGATATAGACCAGGCCCCTGTTTCTCGAAAAAAACTTAAGTATATTCTCATGACAACATGCTCAACTTCAAAGGAATACTATCCAACGTTGAAGGGTATTCGATTGAAGTTCACGTGGATTTCGTGCGATTTGAGCACAGTGCTCAGATTTGAGCATGAGAACTTACTTAAGTTTTTTCGAGACACAAGAGCCAGGTTAAAGTTTTTTTGGAAGATTTGATGCAACACCGACACTAGGTCTGTGACATAAGCTTTCCTGACCTAAGGTCCCGGCTTGCTATAAAGCAAACAGATACATAATTGTATAGTGTAATGAAGAGTATTTACCCTGTTTCCAGTTTATTAAAAAATTTAATGACAGTATAAATAAGAAATGGGTTATTTAAGAATGATATTACTATATTTGTAAAAAGAGAAACTTGACCAAAATCAGTATGTAAATTATGACCAGGGATCTGTATAAAGGGTCCTCTATCATTTTTGAGAACAATGTTCAGATCATCCTGTGGTGAACCTTTTCCCAAACAATATATTTAGGGCGATCCAAAACAAAAGCTTCTGTAAACAACAAAATGAATGTTGAAAGAGTTGGGATCTGTGTATAGGATAGATCAGAAAATATTGATACAATAGGGAGAAAATTATCAGCATTTTCTTCTTTTGCCTCAATGTTTTCTAGAGAATTTTCTGTTAGGTACATCAAAACTAGGTCTTATTTGGGATTCTGTTTTCTAATATAAAGTACTCAAAAAGATTCATTAGTACTGAGTACTTAAGGGTCAGTACTAGAGTAAGTATGAGTATGAGTACTCATTTTCCCCATGAGTACTGAGTACCAGTGGGTACGGGGAAAACTGATGCTTGTACTCATAATACTTGAGTATGAGTATGAGTATCACATGCCTGTTTGGGAAAGGGTTAAAAGCAGTCTTATAAGGATCCATGCTGCTATCTTTAAGTTTCTACGAGTCATGAAGGAGGTTTTAGAGAACAACATGGGTCCTGATCAGACTGTGCATAAGCACATCATGCTGATCTGGAATCTTGTTGTTCCAAGATGCCATAAAGGACTTTATTCCAGATCCTGGCTTGTATGTGATTTCTTATCATTGTCTTCATAATCAATTTCTGTGCACAATTTATACTGATTCTAATGTTTTTGTACAAAACAGTTTCAGATATGAGTAATGGATTTAAAACAAGAGGGCCATTGGCCCTGAAGCGCTCATCTGAGATAACAGCTTTCAGTATATGATGTAGATCAAGCCTCTTAATGCAATAGTTATACTAAGATTTGAATTAGATACCTATTTCCAGACCCCATGTGACCCATATTCAAACTCTTCAGAGATATAAAGGAAACAAAAATTTTGAGCATGTTCAGGACAATCTTTCTGAATCAAATTCAGGTTAATTGGGCATAAATTGTGGCCTCTAAAGTGCATACAAGGTTATTCTAAGATTTGAGCCTGTGACCTAGTTTTTGACCCAAGATGACCCAATTTCAGACTTGTCCGAGATTTCATCAAGACAACAATTCTGACCAATTTTCAGGTTGATTGGG
Organism: Fragum sueziense; assembly: GCA_963680895.1. Lineage (NCBI taxonomy): Eukaryota > Metazoa > Mollusca > Bivalvia > Cardiida > Cardiidae > Fragum > Fragum sueziense. The sequence continues at coordinate 58,855 of CAVMGG010000709.1, forward strand.
CAAAAAATGTGGCCTCAAGAGTGCACGCAAGGTTTTTCTAAAATTTGATCCCATGACCTAGTTTTGACCCCAGATGACCCAATTTGAATCTTGTCCGAGATTTTATTTAGACAATCATTTTGACAAAATTTCAGGTTGATTAGGCTAAAAATGTGGCCTCAAGAGTGCACACAAGGTATTTCTAAGATTTGACCCCGTGACCTAGTTTTTGACCCCCAGATGACCCAATTTCGAACTTGTCCGAGATTTTATTTAGACAATCATTTTGACAAAATTTAAGATTGATTGGACAAAGACTGTGGCCTCTAGAGTACACACATGGCAAAGTTTGACGGACGACTTACGACGGACAACGGACACAGCAGTATCAAAAAGAGCTCACCTTTAGCACTTTCGTGCTCAGGTGAGCTAAAAACAGTATTAACCCATTACCTAACTGCAAAATTTTGTCCAAATTCAAAGATGTTGCAGACAACAGTTCAAAGTGAATAAAATTTTACATTTTTTGTCTGTTTGTGTAGAAAACATAGTGGAAAATGTAGAAATTGCTTATCACAAGCAATTTCTTCTTTTTCCACAGTTTTTTCCAAAGCATATCTCTTGCAGAGTGTCAAAAAGCGTTGATTTGTGGTAATGGGTTAAGTCTATTCTTTACTTTAGCACACATCATGTCCATGGTACTATGTTGAATAGCCTTACCGATGTGATTCAAATGAGTACTTACAACATAGGATTTGGATTTGCAGTAACTCATAATGCATTGGACCCCTTTTAACTCGTATTGTAAATAACTCATGTTCCGTTAAAATCTTATTTTTAGCAAAATTTCCTCATATTCAGATTTTTTTTTTTTTTTTTTTTTTTTTTTTTTTTTTTTGAAAATTAAATGCTTCTAATCTAAAACCTTTCAAAGTGAAAAACATCAGATTCATTGTTCTTATTCCATTCAGTATTAAAATGTACAATTTATGTCAGAGTACACAACTAAAGGCCACTGTCATTGCTCAGATTCTAGTGAGATGACAAGCATAATGTCACCTATTTGTAAGTCTTTCTGGAACCACCTTTTCCTGTGTGAGGAACTCCATATATAGACACTCTTTTATCCATTGTTGCCGAATGTAACATTTAATAGTTCTTGAATTCGATGTCACCTTGTAGGTAATGTTGACTATATAGCATTGGACCCTGTGTAAATTGTCCATCAACTTGTACGAACAATGAATGTTAGTCACAGTAAATCTATAGGATGGGCAGTATTATACATCAATAAGCGTGAAATGATGAATGCTTGGGCGCAAAGTTGTGTAAAGTTCTTGGGTATTGACATATATATGCACCTTTCAGTATTAGATGTGGGTAGCAGGTTCCATATACTTGATCGATGTCTCATTTACACATCCCAAATGAGATGCATTTGTCTTCTTGATGATAAAATTGTCATGAAATTCCTTTTTCTGCAAATTACAGTTTAATCTGTTCACTGTCAGTGTCTATTCTTTTCACATGAAAACTATGCTGACAACTCCATTCATTGTTCAGATCTAACGGGATTTATGGTGAATATCGTACAGACACAGTTTGACAGTTGTAGTCAAAATCTATCTGTCTGACCGTTTAGCTATCTATATGGGACTGTCCCAGACAAGTTTCTAGTCCTTTCGTTTACCATGGCTGAAAAGAGAAAAGGATGAAATTCATGAATCCTACTAAAAAATTGACTTGGAATGAAATTAAACATATTCTACTGTCAGGTGGCAAATCTGGAGAGAGTTTGTGTAATATGTGTATATGTGTAAAATGCCCCCCCCCCCCTTTTCATAAAAATGAAACTCCTTCACAGAAATCCTGAATCAAGGCAGTTACTTAGATATACGAGGGCCCATCAATAATTTCTCGAACTAAACTTACTATTCAATTACCCGTTGACGTATTTTCACGAAAAATGGTATGCTCAAAGCTCATTCATTTATTAACCTGGTCATCTTATTAGAAAACAATGACGTCAAAACAATATGACGTCAAGACAGAATAATGACGTCATGTCAATAGCATTTGTTAAAAAATGACGTCATCTTGCATTTTTCAGCAACTCCTTATGATAAAGTGTTCTCAATCTTTCCTGACCAGACATCCATGAAATTCTACATGGATTGTAAAGAGACATTGGCAAGACGGGTACCTCGCCTGCCGCTTCCTGGCCGAATGGGGCAGAGGGTCAAAAGGTGTTGTAAAAAGTACCAAAGATATAAGGAAGACCGCCGCAATTTTGAGAATCAAACAAATACATGTCACATGACATCATTTTGAGTCAGAAATCTCAATTTGGAATCATTATTTTTCATTCTCACTCCCAAAAAAACATTGATTTCCAGATGTGCCGGTGAGACAAATGTCATAATTTTCATCGATAGTCGCGGAATCACACTGAGCTTTTTATGTCTATATAAAGTCGAGAAAGTACTTATAAATTTGAAGCAGTAATCAAAACTGATCTGCCACCGGCTTAAATGAGACAGCGTGCAAAAAAGATAAGTTTGGGAATTCTGCTGCGTTATGACAGCGAGTCGCGCCATAGCTAACGCTTTAAAAGGGCCGGTATTGTGAAACTGGTTATAGAAATAATACCAAAATCTCCGCAACGCACAGATTATGCAATTTTCGACTTCTAGTTATTTCCTAACCTTAGAAACAAGAGCCGTCAGAGACGGACAATGCTCCCCGAATAAGGCATTGTCACAATAAATATATGCCATGCAGCGCTAATATAAAGCTAACAAATGTTAAGCCCCCTTTTTCCATGACATATTTTGTATACGCAAATTTTAAATAGTTTATTGTCAAGGGCATCTGATTTGCTACTCAAATATGAAATTTCATCAAATTCTGACCATTAGACTAGGAGAAATTAGAGAAAAACTGTATTTAACCTTAAGTCCCCTTTTCCCATGACGAGGCCTCAAATCCAAAAACCGGGGAAAGTACATCGGCATTTTGTCATAGGGAGTTCACATGGTAAGTTTCATTTGAATTGGCCAAAGGGTTATGGAGAAATCACTTCGGATGGACGGACGGACGGAATGACGGACGGACAGGACGGACGGACAGACAAAGCGGCGACTATATGCTCTCCCTTCGGGGAGCATAATAACCCACGAGGTGAAAATAATGAGTAAAAGAAGAGTTGGGATGTGACATTTACAAATGTTTGCGGGACATGTCACATGACAGGCTGCAGCACGTGCCACAGGCGTGGGTCAAGCTGTGGAATGAATGCAAACTGTTTCAAGGGATTTTACTTTTATAAGAAATGGGTAATGTTTCTAAAGTTATCAACATATTTTTCTGACATAAGATAAGTTCGCGAAATTATTGATGGACCCTTGTACATCTTCAAAAAAATCTAGATCTATATCTCTCTTAAAAATAGATAGAAATCAAACAATAAAGAAAAACATTGTGGAAAAGGAAAAAACTTAACACCGTTTTTAAACTTCCGAATCCTTTTTTTGCTCAGACTGAAGCAGACGACGAAAAGGGTTTAAACAAGTAGATCAAGCTTATATTGAAGGGACAAGAGAAATTGATGATAATCATCATCTTCTTCTTTTCCTTCGATGTTTTATTTTGACTCTATATTCTTCGAGGGCGTCAAAACAAGTCTTGTTGGGAAATTGTTTTATGGACATGTTACTTAGGAGATAACTGTCCCGCACAGAGTTTGCCAAATATGGTGATTACAACTATTGTAACAGGCTCTCCCATTGGCTGATTCATTTGGGCCAGAAAAAAAATCGACTGCTCGCATAAATTTCGTAACTGGTCGCGTAATTTGATTGGCTGATGGCCTAAATATACGCATCGACGCGTATATTTTATGCGTCGACGCATAAATTTACGCGTCGACGCGTATATTTTATGCATGCACGCTAAAAGAAGACTTTTGACCCATTTGGTACGCCATAATAACCAGTGTCAACTTGCACATGCGCTAAAGGACACCCGAGCGTTAAAAGGTAACGTGTAAAACGAGCGTTAAAAGGTAACGTGTAAAACTGGAATGGTATGTTAACATTTTCAGGAAAAAAAAACGTTCCACCGCCGAATGTTTACGACCGCGCCCGAATAGGTTCGGATACGTTACGACGACGCTCGAAAAAATCCGATGAATATGAATCTCACAATAGTGACATTACGGATATTCTGTCTTAAAGCATGAATTGTTATTTTTTATTTGAATCTCACAATAGTGACATTACGGGTATTCTGCCTTTAAGCATGAATTGTTATTTTCAGTTTCGGTACTTGGATTATTTACAACAACTCATGATGACTGTCGGTGTCGAAATCCCGGTAAATGAGATCGATGCTGCTGTTGTCCGAGATTTACCGTATTATATGAAGCTGGCATCTGCAGTCCGACTCGAATGAGATTCACGTGACGTCGGAATTATTCGGGCGCGGTCGTAAACATTCGGTGGTGGAACTTTTCACCGCCGAATGTTTACGACCGCGCCCGAATAGGTTCGGATACGTTACGACGACGCTCGAAAAAATCCGATGTTTTATGAATCTCAAAATGGCGACATTGCGGATATTCTGCCTTAAAGTATGAATTGTTATTTTTCAGTTTCGTTACTTGGATTATTTACAACAACTCATGATGACGGACGGTGTCGAAATTCCGGTAAACGAGACAGAAGCTGTTGTTGTCCGGGATGTCCCGTATTATATGAAGCTGGCTTCTGTTTTAGGAAACTATAGCAAGAGGTTGGTGCAATGAAAGAATGATAAATCTGTAGGACTTCTGAGTTATCAGTTATCACGCAAAGAAAAAATATATCAAAATTTAACATTTATATACCATGCCTACAGTATTCGAGAGAAAGACGAGTTATACCAAAAGAAACTACTGTATACCTAACGAAAGCGAGCAACACATCTAAGAGTTATTTCTACATGTCGCCTCTTTTCAACAAAATCGTATATGCCTTGTTACTCGTATTTTGAATTGCTAACTTAATTTGACGCAGCACCCTTTTTCATGACGATTTTTATAGAGTACTACTTTGACACTATGTTGTTGAACAAAAAAGATATATATTGTATTGTAACTAGCGATTAGGTAAAATGTAACTACATTAACCTTAAATTACATTTTGTATGTAGATAATTTTGTGTTTTTATTATTTTATGATATGTCTACAATATCTTTTTAGCTCACCTGAGCACGAAGTGCTCAAGGTGAGCTATTGTGGTCGCTTTTTGTCCGTCGGCGTCCGTCTGTCCGTCTGTCCGTCTGTCTGTCCGTCTGTCCGTCTGTCCGTCCGTCTGTTCACATTTTGTTGTTACCACTCTAGCACCCACAAATATTGACCAATCTTAACCAAACTTGGTCAAAACATTATGACCATAAGTTCTCGGATGAGTTCGATTTTGAGTCAGGTCGGACCAGGAAGTCTGGAGTTATGTGCCCTTGAACGTCAAAAATGGCTAGTTTTGACTTTGTTACCACTCTAGCATCTACAAATATTGACCAATCTTAACCAAACTTGGTCAACATATGGATGACCATAAGTTCTCGGATGAGTTCGATTTTGAGTCATATCGGACCAGGAAGTCTGGAGTTATGTGCCCTTGAACGTCAAAAATGGCTAGTTTTGACTTTGTTACCACTCTAGCATCAACAAAATTTATACTAACCAATCATAATCAAACTTGGTCAAAATATGTATGATCATAAGTTCTTGGATGAGTTCGATTTTGAGTCAGATCCGACTAGGAAGTCTGGAGTAATGTGCCCTTGAATATCAAAAATGGCTAGTTTTGACTTTGTTACCACTCTAGCATCTACAAATATTGACCGATCAAAACAAAACTTTGCAACAATGTTGGTAACTATAAGTTCTCAGACGAGTTTGATTTTGAGTCAGATCGGACTAGGAAGTCTGGAGTAATGTGCCCTTGAACATCAAAAATGGCTAGTTTTGACTTTGTTACCACTCTAGCATCTACAAATATTGACCGATCAAGACAAAACTTTGCCACAATGTTGGTAACTATAAGTTCTCAGATGAGTTTAATCTTTTGTCAGATCGGACATGGAAATCTGGAGTTATGTGCCCTTGAACGTCAAAAATGGCTAGTTTTGACTTTGTTACCACTCTAGCATCTACAAATATTGACCGATCAAGACAAAACTTTGCCACAATGTTGGTAACCATAAGATCTTGGTTGACTTCGATTTTCAGTGTGATTGAAGTAGGAAGTCTGGAATTATGTGCCCTTGAATTTGACAAAATTGCAGTTTTCGACTTTGTTTACACTGTAGCATCTACATTTATTGCCTTGTCAAGACAAAACTTGGCCACAATGTTGGTGGCCATAAGATCCTGGATGAGTGAAACTTTCAGCTTGATTTGACTAGAGTTATTGGCCCTTGAATTTCACAAAATACAGTTTTCGACTTTATTTTCACTCTAACAATATATTGACTTATCAAAAAAAAAAAAATTGGACATAATGTTGATGAGAATACTTTTATTAGAACAGAGTTATGTGCCCTTGACTGTGTTGTTTTCTTCCACTTTGTTTTCACTGTAACAGCCACAAATATTGATCATTCAAGATTATGAAAGCAGTTTTCAGCTGGATCATAATCTCACATCTTAAATTATGTGCTCTTGAACTTAATATAACATTGTGACTTTCTTTCTATATATAGGTTCAGGTGAGCGATTAAGGACCATCATGGTCCTCTTGTTTCTCCTTCAGAACTATCGCGAACTATTTAGTGTGGTACATTATGAAGAATAGAGCCAACAATTTACCCAGCCGGTTCAGAGATCTTATTACAGACTACAATCAGGTATGTGGGTCTTTTACATGCTTCTGTCGAAGGCACTCATGGAACTTATGTAATTTCGAAACTGCTTAAATGCTAAGGAACTGTTAAAAGCAATCTTAGAAAATGCTCAAAGTAACATACTCATAATGATGCATGTACGTTATTTTGAAGTTAAATGGTCATTTTGGAAAGTAGACATCATCTTTAAAGAACTATGCTTCAGATGAGATTAAGAATACTCCTTTCTTTATTATTCTTGTAATCGTTTCCGTTGGTAAAATTATTTGACTGTCCCCCAAGTGACAGAAAATAGTGCCATTGTCTATGGTGTTTTTATGATCGAGCCCTTACAGCGAGTACGAGCCTTTCATATCATTTATTCTTTATTTACACCAACCGCAGGTTATTTTTGGCACAATGACAGCACGTGCAAGATGGCGTAACTGTCAAAACTACGCTGTTGGACAGATGGGAATGGCTATAGGACACATGTTTGTCCAGGAAACATTCGACGAGTCAGCTAAATCAGTGGTATGATTTCTTTAATATCTGCTTTTTAATTTTTTATTTACACTCATGTATTTAACTTTTAAAATTAACTATGGTAAGACGCAGGTAATGTTCTTGTTTAGAATGTGTATTTTTATTAAATTAAGTATGACTGTATACGATGAAATTCAAGTGAATATACGAATCTTTTTATCTCTGGAACATTGAATGATTATACCAATCATATCATGTATTTCTATGCGACAACATTACAGTTAAAGCCATCTCTAAAACAACTAATAAATAGCTAGGCTGATGCAAAACGACAAATGGATGTACAATAAACACCCAAATGTACACATTTGAAACAATAAGAGAAAATACCGATTACATGCACTGTGAAGCAGTCTACAATTGCATAAATTCGAAAAAAAATCAGCTCATTAAAATGTATCCATATATTTGCATACGATTGACATTCATGATCAACAACACAAAAGAGATATACTATATATATTTTTGAGGAATTAGAGTGGGTGGATTAGTCATTCAAAGCTCTCATTGGAACCTACTTTTAATGGTAAAACTAAATGTACCAGAGTTGTTGAAAATGGTTCATTGCTTTGACAATACTTTTACTAATTAAGGTAGAATACCCGTAATGTGGCCATTTTGAGATTCATAAAACATCGGATTTTTTTCGGACGGTGTCGTTACATATCCGAACCTATTCGGACGCGGTAGAGAACATTCGAATGGAAAGTTCCACCACCGAATGTTTACGACCGCGGCCGAATACTTCTGATGTCGCGCGAATCTCATTACGGGTATTCTACCTTAATGCTGGGTTTATCACTTCCATTTATTACAGGCACTTGACATGATTGACAACATTAAGGAAGCGTTTTATGTTATCCTAGATGAACTAGACTGGATGGATGCACCAACTAAAGTACTTGCCAGAGATAAGGTACCTGGCTTATCATTAAATTACTTCTATTTACTGTTTTGCGCTATTGTTTTCAAATAAAATGTAACATTATAGCCTCCATAAGCCTTTGGGGAGAAGATCGCGACTAAAAACGAACCGCAGTAGGTAGATTTCTATAGTTATGATTGAGGTCAGGAACGAAATAAAGATGAATGGCAATGAACTTTGTGCTAAAGATAGACTGTGGTTACCGTTATGTTTTGATAAACCATTGGTGTTGTTATATACTCTAGCAACTACGGCTTGAATCAAGCCGTAGTTACGAGATTTTTAACAACGCACACGAAATACAGTTTGTTTGTCCGAAATTGCGTCAAGATTCACTGGATAAAATCGTTCCCTTTCCCATTTGTTCATGTAATAGAGTCTCGTGCTTTGTCACAAGTTATTACGGAAGTATCAGATTATGTTCTCAGGCATAACCGCGAACTAACTTTTTTTCTTTTGCGTACTGTGTATCTACATTGTCAATTTCAGTGTCGGAGGTGTTTTGCGCACGTATGAAGTATCGTAAAATATAGCGCGAAAGGGTATACTGGTACTACCAAATGTTTCTACGTAGGCCGTTGCATGAACTAAAAAGCGGGTTCTTCTCTTTTTGACCAGATGCTTTAGGGTTAAAGGATGTAGCCCTAAACCCTCTAAAGAATTTGCAAAAGCATTCATAAGTAATTTTGTTATTTCTAACATTTGAAGAATTAAAAAAAAATAGACCAGACCTTTTGGAAAGACACTTTATTGTAATAATTATTTGTTTTGTATTTGTTAAAATGATACTTCACTATGTGTTCCTTAGGCAGATGCGATGCGAGAATGGATCGGCTACCCCGAGGATGTTTTGGACATAGAGGAACTGAACAAGTTGTATGAAAATGTAAGTTATAACTACAGTCGACACTCGTTGTGTCGAAGTCAGAGGGCCTTCAAAATACCTCGACATATCCGGAGTTCGACTCATCCGATTTTGATAATTTTCAATGAATTTTAGCCATTCTTGATGGGCATCATATGTGTCCATGATTGAAATATAGTAGGAAAAGGAAAGAAATTGCTCGAGGCGAGCAATTTCTATCCTTTTCCTACTATATTTCAATGGCTGTATTTGTTTTTTCGAAATTATTTTGATTAAACAATTTGATATCCATATGTTGAGGACGGGACATGACTTTCACTTCGACTTAGGCGGAATATCGACTTATCCGATGTCGAGATAACGAGTGTCGACTGTACTTGTAACATTTTCGAAATAACTAATCTAGTTTAACAGACGCATTGCAATACAATTGAGAGTTTCTGTCATTGACTTAGGGCTAGCTTTGTATAAAATAGAATATGACACAATGGAAAATAGACTATATGGATAATAAGCAATTTCTTGATTTGCCATGTTGTTTTCAAAAGTCATTATCTTGTGGGTGGTCAAAAAGAATCACTGTGTGGTAATGGGTTAAGCTGAAGTTACCACATTTTCGAACGATACCATTGATTTGCAACGTGCTAGTGACTTTTTGTGTACAATTAGAAATTTATTTCTATTTATCTTTTTATTGATTTATGTATTTTTTGCAGGTCACAATAAATTCCACTGAATATTTTGAAAACGTTCTTGGAAACTTGAGACGTGCAGCCTCAGATGGGTTGAAGAACCTTAGAAAGAAATACGATAAAAATGTGTGAGTAAAATGTGATCATTTGAATAAAAGAAGTGAAGGAAATTGAGAAAATGGATAAATAAAAAACAAAATCAAACAAATGGTAGAGTATCAACTGTCCATAGATTCAGCAAATAGCCTAAATTGAGAAAATGTCATAATGCGTCATTCTTTATTCTACCATTTATGCTCTATTTCAATAACGAATGGTCATTTATCTTTTTTTTCCAAATGTTATTTTGCTTATTTTAGTAGTTTTCGTCTAAACACCATTAGGCTGTACAAAAATGATTTACTATCATCCTACATAGTCTCTTAGCCCATTGCCACACAGTGACGCCTATTTCACCCCTTTCAGAAAACATGCTAGAAAAAAAACCAATGTGGAAAATGAAGAAATTCCTTGTGACCAACAACTTCTTTATTTTCCAAATGTTTTCTACCCAGAATTGCCAAAAACATATAAACTTTCACTCACTATAAAAATATCTACTGCAACATCTTTAACATTTGACCAGTCTTAAATGTTGCCGTCTTGTAATTGGTTAACCCTTTCCCAAACAAGAACTGGTTTTGACGCCCCTAAAAGAACAGGCTTGGGAAAACATTGAAACAAAAGAAGAAACTGCTGATAACCAGCAGTTTCTCCTTTTGTCTCAATATTTTCTTTGCCATATTTCACACAAATCCTATCTTCAATAACACCCATTTTGTCATTTATGGCAGTTTTTGAAGTGGATCACCCTAAAATTGTGTTGTTTGGGAAAGGGTTAAATACCTATGATGTTTAAAATCTTTTGCAGATGGACAACGCCTCCTTCAACAGTGAATGCCTTTTATAACCCAGTCTTAAACATTATAAGTAAGCTTTTGTATAAATCTAACTAATAAAATCATAATATAATATAGGGTTTATTTACGTTTTTGAGGTCGTTAAGATTCTCAGAGGCCCATAAAATGGGTAATCGCCTTTGAGCGAACAGAGGCCCAAAAATGTGTTATCGCTTGAGAGCGAATCTCGAATGCGATAACCCATTTTGTGGGCCCATGAGAATGTTAATGACCGCAAAAACGTGACTTGACGCTATTATTGCATAAAATATGAAGAGTTTGCAAAGAAATGTCATAAAATAAGACAAATAACTGAAAAAAATGTGAAAATTTAGCCACATTTACATGAACAGATACCGCATTTTTCAGGCGTTCGACTAGACATATATCGCGTGTGCACGATATCCATTACACGGACCGTTAGCTTATCATTGTGTAGTAAGCTATGTAGTCAAGTTTTATCGCATTTTACTGACATAATGATTAATCGACATTTTAGTTGGCGAAATTGAAACAATTCGACTAAGTTTTCTTTTGGAAACATATTCTGGATATCCTAAGGTTCATTTCAGTGCGAGAAATAATAAAAAGATCGGAACTTCCGATGTATATCTCTGGTTCATTTCGGACATTCGTTCATTCCAATAAAAAACAAAGTTGAAAATTAAAAATTGCAGTAACTTAAACAAGAAACACATAGGCCTACCACCACATTGGACCTACGCCATTCACTTACAATAAGATAAACAACCACTAAACTCTAAGCTCTTTCATTTCCCGTCAACAAAATCCACGTTTAGTTTTAAAATCCGTCAGCTCACTCAGCTGCCCATCTGTTTACTTTTTGATTCCAAGAAAACTATGTCACAAGGCTATATTACGTCATCAGATATGATTACATTGGGATGTCTTCCAAGATTTTACATCGCGGAAAAGGGAAATTACAAAAATTCGGCTTTATTTTCAATTTTTCTGAATCACTCAAAACACATACCCGATCGAGGATTTTTTTGTGTGTGTAAAACCGGTCCGATATCGCACGAGAATTTACCGATTAACAACCGGTTTTCACGATATCGTACCGATTTCTTCCCGTTATTCAATGATCATAACGGACTGAAAACACACATTTTATGCAATAATGCATAATGATTGCACGATTTCGTGACCGACGTAAGTGTACGAAATGACCACCGAGATAATTGAGGATTCTGATATAACCGTATATCCTGTTGTTACCATTGTTGCGGTCCATTGCGTACTATGGCAATATCACAACATTATCCGAAAATGTTAAGCGCAACAAATGTTCATTATTAACTACTCATCAACATTAGAAAGTTTTGAAGCGTTTTTTTTAAAAAAATAGTTTAATAAAATTGACTATGTAAAAGTAACGCCAAATATTTGCTTGAGATCCACGTTGCTTCATAAGAAAAAACAAACCTTGTCACTCACAAGTCGGCGTCCATATCATGTCGATATCCTTTCAAAAAAGAGTCACTACTAGTACTTCAATATTTTATTCGTGATGTGGATGTGTGGAGTTGTATGTGGCATGCTCTTAAATATTGTTTCTCCTCTTTTTACAGTGTTTCCTGCTGGAGTACTTCAGCCGCCATTTTACTCAAAAGGCCAACCGAAGTAAGTGATTTTATTCTTGATAAATGTAAAACGACAGACTTATCTACCTTGTTAACCCATTCCCACACATTGACTCCCCGCAAAAAATTAAGACTTTAAAACACATTGTGAAAAATGAAGAAAGTGCTCATGTCAAGCAATTTCTTCATTTCTTACAATGTTTTCTATCCCAAAAGACCAAACAACTTTATATTTTATTCACTGAATTTGATATCTGCAACTTCTTTGAATTTGGACCAGTCTGAAATTTAGCCGTTTGGTCATGGACTTTTGTAGGTTTCATTTATGAGCATTATATATTTTATACACAGTTATTGGTATCTAAGTCACCCAAAAGTATTATCACGGTGGAGATTGTGCATGATGGGATGGATAACGAATACGGACAAATTTGCTTCGCTTCAGGTAGGCTACAAAATTGTGCAATAATTTTCTTATTTCTGCGTCAATTTTCGAGCGGTTTGTTGCATGTACCCCGCATTACTGAGCTCTTTCCGCAGATATATGACTCGTTTGTAGAATCTTTGTACTTCGTCCAAAATTGATCCCAACCGACCAGAAAAACAACAAAAATCCAGGTCCCTTTTCTAGTCGGTTGCGATCGATTTTTGAGAAAAGTATAAGGACTTTCCAGATACTAGTAAATAATACATCTGAGAAAAGGGCTCAGTAAGGCGGAGTACATGCAACAAACTGCGTGAAAATTGACGCAGAAATAAGAAAGTTAGTGCACAATTTTTTACCTGAAGCGTGGCTAATTTGGCCATAGTCGTTACCATTTCGCTTTCTGGTCGGTTGGGACAATATTTTGGAAATAGTACCACGAGTTATCTAATATGTCATAAATCCGATGAAAGAACTCAGTAAGGCGGGGTACATGCAACAAACCTTCTGAAAATTGACGCACAAATAAGGAAGTTATTGCAAAAAATCTTACCAAAATCGAGATTATTTTGTCCGTATTCGTTATCCATCCCATGATGCACAATCTCCACCGTTATTATGTAATGTAAACATAGAAATATGAGTTTGTTTTATGATTTAAGGTCTATGAATTTTGGAGGAATTGGGATGGTGATAGGCCACGAAATTACGCATGGTTTTGACGACAGAGGTGAGTCTTTCTTATATATCCGATCGAAAGACATAACATTCATTCGAAGGACATAACATTCACCCAAAGGACATGATATTCACTAGAACAACATGGCAATCGATCGATAGTGATGACATCATAACAAAGTACATGACACTCACTCGGAGAAAATGACATTCGCTCGAATGAAATGGCATGTGTGCGACAGACACGACAGTCGCTCAATGGACATGCCATTCGCTGAAAGGACATGACATTCCATGTCTTAAGGATTACGAACTGAGAATGAAAACACCACTTTCTAGCCATACGAAATGCACCAAATTACACACACTTGTAAATACACTTCGCATAAGTTGATTCACCAGGCCGGATTTCAAGATTATGCTTCAAGAAGAAAATAATTTTCAAATATCATTTTACTCTTTGTTCATATGCAAGGGAGGTAATTTTGAACATTTTTGTCAAATATTTCCATAAGTATGCATTAATTCAAAATTCTAAACCATACAAAATGCTTATGTTTGTATTTGGAATGGAAATTTAACACAGTTTAGGAATTACGGGCACTTTTCAAATTTCGCCTCTGGCTCTGCATTTCATTTTCAGTTCGTAAACCTTAAATCTTAACCGTCAATGACAAGATATTGACATTCCGAATAGAGTATGCTTGCCTGTGGTATAATCTTTGCAGTTTCTAATCATTTGGAACTGTCAAATTTGATGTCGTTTCCGAAAGGTTTGAAAGATATCGATAAATCTTACCGTCATGTTTGTATCTGGTATATTCATACAAAAATCCGCCAAAGTCTAAAATTTGCTGCATCGGTAACTACAACATGACATTTCATGGTGAAATAAGTGGTTAGACTATATTTTCGTACATTAAGGTAGAATATCCGTAATATGGCCATTTTGAGATTCATAAAACGTCATTTTTTTCGGGCGCCGTCGTTACGTATCCGAACTTATTCGGTCGCGGTTGTTAAACATTCGGCGGTCGAAAGTTCGGCCGCCGAATGTTTTCGACGTCACCCGAACAATTTCGACGTCGCGCGAATCTCATTAGGGGTGGACTACCTTAATTTACATTTTCAGGACGACAGTACGACAAAGAGGGAAACTTGGTAGATTGGTGGGATGAAGCAGTTATAAATAGATTCAAAGAGAAGGCACAGTGTATAGTAGAACAGTATAGTGGTTTTCAAGTACCAGGGACTGATCTTAATGTAGGTATTACTTACTTCATTTGACATGGCACTGACATTTAGGATAAAATGGTCGAATCTTTCAAAAAATTCCCAACAAGCGTCAAAGATATGCAAGAAAATATGACCGAACCATTTTAAAGAAAGGCTCATGTGTGTAATGAATAATAAGAAAAGCGAAAGCTCAAACGAAATCAGCAATATATTTCACGAAAATATAGCCCATTACCACATGATGACGCTTTCTGACGCCCAACAATATAAAGGAAAAAAATTGAGGGAAATATAGAAACTGCTCGTGAAATATTGGTTGTCCACTTGGACATTTAAAGAAAACGTTTGTTTATTTACTGTTTTCTGAATCACTCGACACAAATCCCCGATCCAGGTTTCGATTACAAAGTGGGGCATTAACGGCACGTAGATTTACTGACTAATACACATTTTCTTACCTTATTCGCCCGGTTTCTTTTTGATAATCCGTTTCTATAATGGTCCAGAAACGCACATTTGATGATATCAAGGAAGAAAATCCGTAATGTGGCCATTTTGAGATTCACAAAACATCGCAATTTCCGAGTGGCATCGGTACGTATCTGAAACTTTTCTGGCACGACCGTAAACATTCGGCGGTGTAAAGTTCCACCGCCGAATGTTTTCGACTGTGCCCGAATAATTCCGAAGTCGCGCGAATCTCATATAATTAAGGATGGACAACCTTGGATCAAATCGCCCTACAATTTCAGGTTAATGGTATTAATACTCAGGGAGAGAATATAGCGGATAATGGTGGTCTTAAACAGAGTTTTAGGGTAAGTCCCTTTTTGAACAATTAAATTTGTCGTGAAGTTTTGGAACAACACGGGGGAAAAGTTGCTGGAGATTCCGTGCTTCTTAATCAAAACTGTTGATTATTTAAAACAAATGCAAGTCCCTAATAAAGCTATGAACTTTATACAGAAACCTTTGCGTGACATGCACATTATACGAGTACACTACGACATGAAAAAGTGTTGCCCGAGAAGGTACAGGTTTACAGAAGGAGTTAGTTTATCATTACATAAAACTAGAGTTTATTTTTTTATAGTCTAGTCACAATATTATGGCACATGCTTCCAATGCATCAAAATGCTATATTTTCACCGGATTTGGAATCGTCACACCAAAGAATATCTAGATAGACATTCTCCGCATTATTTCAGGACAATTTGACATAAGTTGTTTTTTTCCAGTTGCGTTTGATGTCCATCTTGGATTTTTGCGATTTGTTGGCGTCATCCAAGGTTGACACCAAGTCATATCTGCTCTAAACCACGGTGGATAATCACGTGATTCAATAATTACTGAATATCTTCAATAACTTTGTTAATACGGGACCGATTTGAATTCGGTTTGAAGCAGAAAATGTGGACATACGTCATGTATTAGATGGACGTGGTTGATTTTGAAAAATCAACTGATAAAAAAGTTATTGAAGATAAACCAAAATTTTGGTTTATCTTCAATAACTTTTTAATCAGTTGATTTTTTAAAACCATGTTATTCCTGGCATTTTTCCACCTTCTCTGCTTCAAACGGAATTCAAATTGGTCAAGTATTGACAAAGTTATTGAAGATTATCGGAAATTATCGGAAATTCTAAATCACGTGATTATACACCGTGTAAACGCATGTATGCAATGCAAAGAAAAAAGTAAACTCCACTGTACTCGAAATTGCAAGGTTCGAAAAATTTAACTATTCACCCTTTCCCAAACAAGACCTGGTTTTGACGTCCCTAATACAAAAGGATTGGGAAAACATTGAAACAAAAGAAGAAACTGCTGATAATCAGCAGTTTCTTCTTTTGTCTCAATATTTTCTATGCCATATTTTATACAAATATAATCTTTAATGACATCCATTTTATCATTTGTGACATTTTTGAAAGTAGATCACTCTAATATTTGGCGTTTGGGAAAGGGTTAAACGCATTTACTTGCAGGCTTACAGAAAATGGGTAGACGCACAAGGAAAAGAGGAGCCAAGACTGCCTGGCGTTAACTTCACACACAATCAACTTTTCTTTCTCAATTTTGCTCAGGTAAATAGAAAATCATTTGTTTTTGTATGGTGTAAAGACTGAAACGAAATCCAAATATGGTGTGCATAGGCCTATCTAGTTTATTCATAAATTTAATAAGCTAGCAATTGCTAACAATTACAACAAACTTTGTCGATTATGAACATGTATACTTATTATATCAATGTTTGATTTTAAAATATGAATTACATTAAGAGGTGATGAATACAAAAGTTGGCACACGTTAAGTTAAATATGATTTCTATAAATCATAATCCAATCATCTTCGCTAGCCAAGGTTGAACCCACCTACGTTTGTATTCACCCTTAACCGCTTCTGTGGCCTAGTGGTTGGAAGCGGGAGGTCGAAGGTTCGAATCCCGGTGGAAGCCGGCCTGCCGGATTAGAACTGATGCGACCGGCTGGTGAGCCGCCAGCTAGTTAAACTAATGGTACCGTAGACCCATCTCTGCCAGATGCCCGGCATCATGAGTGGGGAATCGGGAGGTACTGCGTATTAAGAAAGAGAGTGTCTCATAAGCCAAAACTGGCTGGCCCTTTAAATAGGGGTGACACTATAATAAACAAACCTTTATCCTTTGCGGATTTAGTCCGAAATTCTTGGTATTGCCATATGCCGCCTAGCGGTTGTCCTGCTGATTGCTATATACAGAGTGTCCCAAAAAAGACGGAACCCTAATTCAAAGTCAAATATTTTAAAGCGTAAGCAAAGAATCTTATTTTTGAATATACAGTACTGAAGATACATTATTTTTGCATTTGTGTTCCAAATTTCACTTAAAAATATGCATCGGTTCAAAAGTTATAAGCAAATTGATAATGACACTAAAAAACCGATCTAACATGATATTGATTTTTGCGTCTTGTTTATTCGTTAAAGCGCACTAACGGTCAGCTGTTGAATTCTGTATCGTTGTACATGTATGTACGGATTTTCTCAAAATTTAATATGTACACGTTCTGTACGTTCAAATTGAGTCCATAGGGTGGTTGTTTGAATTAATTTCAAATTATCATGTGATTCATTTTACATGGCGCAGTTTTAACTTTTATTTTCATAAATTACAAGCTTGATATGTTTCCTAAAACTTAGTCCAGTCTTAATTTTCTTGCATAGTATACATTTCTATGGAATATGATTTAATTCTTTTTTGGTGAATTTTGTGTTATTTGTGTTTGCATAAAGATCAGTGTCAGGTCAAATGAAACCCGTAATATTTTTCAATTGAGCGGTTTCCGGCATGTTGGTCAGAAATAAAATAAGTACCTATGATTATTATTCATGAGTCTGTGATGCACTTGTATTCATTTTAGTTACATTGCAGCTCGCAGCATTAACAGTTTATTTATTATCAAAAAAGATGAAATGAAAATGAATTATTGTGAATACAATGCTTCAAAATCACTTTTGTATTGTATTGAATATATTAACCAATTGTATAGCGTCAATTTATTCAAAACTGCAAAACGAAAAGATCGTTATCGTGTTAAAATGGTTTTCCGGGTATATTCAATTGAATGCCAATATTTTCAAAACTAATCATTATTTTTTAAACAAATTTTAACTGCTTATAGACAACTATCGTTGCTATTGCATATGTAAATTTGGTGGAGAAATATTACTTGATACATGAGAAATGTACTTTCAAAAATGGGTTCCGTTTTTTGGGGGGACACCCTGTAGTAGCAACCAATCAACCGTTCTTAACGTATTTGACATATTTTATCCATTATTAGTGATGTCATTAACGCACCATATTTTTCAAGTTCAACCTCATAGGGACTAGGTAAAAATTGTTGCTTTTTGGTAGAGTTGTAGCAAGTATAAATATTCGTTAAATACAAATTGAAAAAAAATGGTGTCTATTGAAGTGAAATTCTGAGGAAAAATCGCTCATATCCGCGTTTTTGTATTGCAAATGCAATACTTTTTCCCGCCCGTTGGCGTGATTGTTTATACATAACATGCAGATGTATCGAGTCATCTGATTGGTAGCAGCGATTCATCGCTGATACCAATGAAATCGTTTTACAGGATACCAAGAAAATCGAACTAAATCCGCCAAGGGGAATACAAAAACGTTACGTCGTAGATTTCGCACTTGGCTTGCGAATATGTAATTTAACCCATTCCCTCACATTGACGCATTTTGACCCCCACAAAATAAAGGCTTTGGAAAACATTGTGGAATATGAAGAAATTGCTTGTGACAAGCAATTTCTTCATTTCTCACAATGTTTTCTACGTAAAAAGACCAAAAAATATTAAACTTCATTCACTTGAAATTGTCGTCTGCAACATCTTTGAATTTGGACCAGCCTAAAATTTTGTCGTTTGGTAATGGGTTAATATGTGAAATACAGTCGACACTCGTTATGTCGACATCGGATAAGTCGAAATTCCGCTTAAGTCGAAGTTAAAGTCATGTCCCGTCCTCAACATATAGATATCAAAATGTTTAATCAAAATAATTCTGAAACAAATACAGCCATTGAAATTTAGTAGGAAAAGGATAGAAATTGCTCGTTTCGAGCAATTTCTTTCCTTTTCCTACTATATTTCAATCATGGACACATACGATGCCCATGAAAAAAGGTTAAATAACGTTTTTCATCGAAAAATAACCAAAATCGGATGAGTCGAACTCCGGATATGTCGAGTTATTTTGACGGACCCTCTGACTTCGACACAACGAGTGTCGACTGTATTTATTTCGGGTTGTCTGTTTCAGATCTGGTGCAACAACATGCGTATGGAGGCAGCCATCAGTTCTATAAACACCGGTGTTCACAGTCCCGGACAATTTAGGTAATTGTAGTATCTTAATTGTCCTTTGACCCTTTCCCTTTGTTGGGATTTTACACACCTGAAATGGAAATTCGCCTCCCTATTCGTCAATTAAATGGACAATCTTTTGAGTGTGTTGAGAAAATAAATGAGAGATTACCCATAATCTGTGTATGTCAAATGTTGTTTAACATCGAATTTTAATAAGATCGGTATGTCAGCTTCAAAACATTCTTAAAACGGAGAAGAATTGGACTGTTCCGATGGAGACGACAAAATGGATGTTAACCCTTTACCAAACGACAAAATTTTAGGGTGATCTACTTCAAAAACTGCCACAAATGACAAAATGGAAGTTATTAAAGATAGAATTTGTGTAAAATTTGGCATAGAAAATATTGAGACAAAAGGAGAAACTGCTGGTTATCAGCAGTTTCTTCTTTTGTTTCAATGTTTTCCCAAGTTTTTTCTATTAGGGACGTCAAAACCAGGTCTTGTTTTGGAAAGTGTTAAATATACGATATGTTGTAAATTATAATACATAAAATAATTGAGACAACAGTAGAAAAAGCTGATTATCAACATTTTCTTCTTTTTCATAAACTTATATTTTCCAAGCCTTTTCTACGGGATAAGTAAAATACTATGCCTTGTTTAGGAATGTGTTTATTACTATTTCCTCTTTTTTCAGGGTCATTGGTTCGTTACGAAATTCTGAGGAATTTGCAAGTGCATTCAGCTGTTCCAAGGACAAATATATGAATCCCAAAGACAAATGTTATGTGTGGTAAATTGTAAACGTATTCGACTGTCTTTTACTATGTTCGAATGTTTTGGCAGCGATCAGGTTACGGCGTACTTGTAATTATAAAGTAAACACATTAAGGTCCGGTAACATATAACCCCACGTCCACATCGCGTCAACATAGCGTCTAAGAGTATGCTATAGTCTGCCTACAAAGTCAAAAAATGTGACTTTCGTAGGCATTCTCTGAACACGGGCGACTACCAGGTCCAATGATATCTTCAAGACACGGTACGTATGGCTTGCCCGGTAGTCGCCTCTAGCAGGCGATATTGGTTGAAATAAACTAGGTCAAAGGTCATTCGGTACATTTATCACACATGCCCCCTAAAACCCCCCATAACTTGCACATTTTTTAAGCTAAAACAATTATTTTGGTACCAAAATGAAGCGGACGATTAGTACTGTTACTTAAAATAACAATATGTAACTTTACGATTTTGTGTATTTGTAAATTTTGATACATATAGCAAAAACTGGCCAAAAAATCAGAAAAATAACTTTTTTTCGAAAAGTAAAAAAATCCTAAAAAATACCAACGGCATGTTTGGAAAAATGACATTATACTTAAAAATTGCCTAGACATCTGTTGTTTACTAATATATGTATGCTTACAGAATTAGTCATTGGCTTACCCTTGTAACCATAGCTAAAAGTGGGTGGGGTAAATTTTCCCAAAAAATACAAAAAAACACAAACATTGGTGTAGCAATACCAACTTCACAGAAATTATAGTCTACGATATTATTACGATGTTTTATTAGAAATTCTTGTTTCAAAATATTATTTTCATGAATTTTTATGGCTTTCGATGCATTTTCCTAAAATATAATAAGAATTTTTATCGGCAAAAATATTGCTTTAACAAAACAGCATTAGAACTATATAGCTTATATCAACAACAGTAAGTCAAATCTATGCCTCTTTTGACGAATTCCTGGTCATTAAAAAGTGCAATTAAATAAAACAAGACTCAAAATAAAACAGAAATTAAGCATAATCAGCAGCTGAAAGTAGTCATTTCACTATCTTACGACCATAAGACATTCAAGGTAAGTATAAATATGTCTAAACACGTTTCGTTCATTAATTAATAGTTTAGTTTCACTCTGTAAACCGAACGTTAAATTCCATTATTGCAATTTGAGTGATTACATCTGGAGACCTTACGAGAACATTCGGTCATGTGTATAAATTGTAATTAGGAACGGATCATCCCATTCTATGGACAAAATATCACAATCAAAAGTCTGACTGCAGTTCTGGTATGCGATTATGGTATATATAAAGGCCCAAAGTGCCCCTGAAGGTATCAATACATGTATATTCTTAGATATGAACATGCTTTCATTAGGAACAACAGGAGATTCAGTCTTTGGGTCTCTCTGATTTTGCAACCAATAACCTTTTAATTGTTTTAGAAATTGAACTAAATATGATTCTGTATGTAGGCCTATCTCTAATTCTGAAAATCACTCAATCTTTAATAAAAACATCTTACATTATGTTACTGGTGAAAATTAGATTATAAAGACACAACGCTTGCTAATTCTTACTATGTTTATCTACAACTAATGGGTTGTGGAGTTGGCGCAAAGGAACTCTTTGTGCATAGATAAGGAAAATCTATGACCCTGTAGTTGCTTTTAGCCATCCTCACGACAATAAACCTGACTAACCTCTTGGCATTGACCAACTTATAATAACATAGCTAAAAACTCTTCATTCAACAAATGTGTATCTTTCATTTGTATAGGAGTATTGTGTGAATCCGTATGTTAAAAGCTGCAGACATTTTTGGCATCATAACTCAGATCATGTGATATTTTTTTCAGAAAATCGAACATGAGCGTGTTTTGTTTACTTGAATGGTCAGTATTTGTGCATGCCGAAAAAAATGAGTCAAAAATTTGGCTTTTGTATTTCAATAGTGCAGAAATCGCTTTCTTTCATATAAAAATTATACTTTAATCCTATGAATAAACACACACACACAGTCCATTTGCTTGGAAATCTTAATATTTGTCGATGCAATCTTGGGATTCTCAGCATACACGTCCATTTGTGAAGTTTAAGTGCACAAAACCCTGGACGTATTGGTAGAATCAGAGACGTAATTACATTTTTTCTGGGAATGCACCATCCTTGGGAAAGAACTTAAGAAATGAGCGCGTCCTCTATTCCCTCATCAGCTAGGCTCAACAGTAGGCATTGTTTTAGAAGGTCTAAATGATGAAGGCTTGATCGTATCAGTTATTCTTGGATAATTATTTACGTCACATAACTATTATGGTATATTTCATTCGTCAATAGCTGCGAAATATATCGTGCATCTTTCGCGTCATCAGTGAAATCGGTAATTGACAAGGATATCCAGATTTTTAAAATCAGGATACCCTTGTCGACTTGCATTGTAACGGGACACGCTGAAGATGGAGGAAAAATTACACAAAGTGTTTGGTATCTAATAATGGGTGGAATACCTCAATCATCTGCTAAATTTGACAACGCTTTTAGGGAGACCTCTTTGTTGGCAGGGTTGGAGTACGCT
Source organism: Fragum sueziense (assembly GCA_963680895.1). Taxonomy (NCBI): domain Eukaryota; kingdom Metazoa; phylum Mollusca; class Bivalvia; order Cardiida; family Cardiidae; genus Fragum; species Fragum sueziense. The sequence continues at coordinate 81,840 of CAVMGG010000709.1, forward strand.
AAAAATCTAAAATTGCATGGCAGTTTTGTTTCATGATCTTTGAAATCTTTGAAATGAACTCTGGGTATTCTCCCGAGATAATGTTGTGCATCATGCAACTTAGCCTGGAGTCTAGTCTAACAATGTCTAGATGTTCCTCTATTCCTGTTCACAGGTACCATAATTTTACATATATCGATGTCTTTGAATCATATTCATCATATTGTATATTACCGAAGACTAGACCCAGGTTACACACAATGTTCTACCTGAATATAGACTACATCTGGCCCCGGTTTCTGGAAAAAAAATAAGTACGTTCTCATGCTCAAATCTGAGCACCGTGCTCAAATCGCACAAAATCCACGTGAATTTCAATCGAATACCCTTCAACGTTGGAGAGTATCCCTTTGAAGTTGAGCATATTCTCATGAGTTTATACTTATTTTTTTTTTTTCGAGAAACCGGGGTCTGGTCTGTTTTAATGTGTAAATTGACTAGTCTGTGTTCATGTTTAGGGAATCAAACTTAGCTGAAGAACCATTTTCGTCACACTACGAGAAGGGGTAGTCCAGAAAAACTGTTCTTACTTTCTCGTTTTTATGATACAGTATCATGTTAAGACATATTCAAACAATGTTATCAATAGGTTTCACAGAATTAAAACACGTCAGATATTTGTGTTATTTTTTATTTTTTTTTTTTTTTTTTTTTTTTTTTTTTTTGATTTGTTTTTTGTTTTCCACTTAGACTTCTTCAAACTCCATACTACACTATTTTTCCATCTATTTTGCCAATTGTTGATACTTGATGTATAGAAGTCCTCCACAGTAGCAGTCATTTAATAAATTATCATCTTAATCACCCCCCCCTTCCCTCATCTCTGGATGACTACATCCAGAGTTTTGATGGTTGCAAAAAGAAGAGGACTCGTCATAAACTACAGGCAATTGCTATTCAACACATTTGACAAATAATTTCAATGGTTCTTATGAACGTACTTTCCGTCAATCGTCCGTAGAAACAGACTATATTGCTTTTAAAAGAATGGTTCATCGTGGAAACAGCTGTCGGATGTGCTTGGATTATAAAGAGACGGTCGTCTGGCTTATCCGTAAAAGTTTTGTTCACTTGTGAAATGTTTAGGCCTATGGAAGGATGTTTGAACGAAGGTTCTAGCCATTCGAATCTTGTCAAACTATGTCATTGAAATGTGGGATTTACTAGTACAAGAATCGCCATGGGCCCACCAGCTTTAAAGCTGTTGTGAATCTAAATTTTGACACGGCAATCAAAATTAATTTTGTGAAATACCACTTATTGAGAAAAATCCACCAGTTTCTATATTTTTCTCCCCTGTGCCCCGGCTCAACTGTTTCAAGATAGCACAATGCTAGAAAGAACTGAATGACGGATGTTGCTTTAATGTATCATTAACAGTACTAATTTTATATATCATTTTTCTACTGATTTTCACTGAAACCTGCCTAAATCATTGAAGATCTCACTTGTATATTTTGGAATTTTTGTGTTTGCTCCCACTCTGATCTGTAGATCTATATACACCCTCTGAAGTTAAGCAAAAATATGAAGATACAAGTAGTTAATCGCATATCTCGTTGTCGAAATTGACTTACTTTTTTAGCTTATATGAAAACAGAAATTATTGTTTAGTATGACCAAAAGGACTGTCGATTTTCAATGAATAGAAAATGCCATTTTTGCTACTTCTGCATGTACACGTCAGGCCCGTGAGAAGCAATTTTATATTGGAGGGGCTGAAACTTCTGTTTCTGAATATCGGGAGGGGCTAAATTTCGTTGTAAAGTAAGGAAAAATCGGCATTTTGGCCATTTTGGGGGGGGAAGGGGGAGCTAAGCCCCCCCCCCAGCCCCCTGTTCCTACGGGCGTGAACGTAACAATTTACCTCGCCAATTATCTTTTTTTATTTATTGAATAAGCTTTTCTGTGTTTAATGAATAGTAGTTGTGCCTCCAGTCTTTCCAATCTGAGGTCTATTAGTGTACAGTAACCCACCAGAATTTATAGGTGGCGAGGCGAAGTACGTCTAAACGTGTATACAGGCCTATGTGTTCTTCGTGTAACCATGTCAATCATTTCCGAACTAGAGATTTTTTTCTTTTTATACTATCAACGAATTGTTCTAGATTGTTAATATTTATTCATTACATTTCTTTAAATTTTTTGGGCGCCAAAGTAAATTGCACCAATTTCCCTGGTTATTTGAGTGGGTGGGGTTACTTTTACTCTCATTTTTCAACAGTTTCACTGTGAAAGAAATTGTTTTTAATGTTATTTTCTCAGGTATATACTAATATGATCTATTCATAGTCAATATCTAGACAAATGAAATGATATCATTTAAATTCCATCAATACTGTTGAAATGCCATGTACACTGTATAAAAGCAAAGATCGTTACAAATATTGACCCCAGCTGACTTTGAGCTGTACCTGCATTTAGAAATATCGACATTTTACTACCAAACATGATCTTAAATTTTTGCTTAGGGTTTATAGATTTTTTTCAGCGCGTTTGTGTAATTGAAAGCGCAATAATATTTCATATGCAGCATGATTTCCATTTACACAACGTTCAGATTTTGCACATTTTTGTCCCTTTTTTACATTTCGCCAAATTTCAATGAATGTGCAAATGAAAAAAGTATCACTAACTATATTTCATATGCAAGATAAATTATTTGGCCTTCATTTAAAATTGTTTTCGTGCATTTAGACATATAATTGACAGAGTTATACGCATTCAAAGGGGGCTTAGGTGAATTTTGCACCCAATGACCTTTGACCTTGTTTTGTGACCTTAATACGGTCGACTGGAGGCGACTACCGGTCTAATCAAATCAGGCAAGCCTTAAACTTTGCAAATAATACATCAAAACTCCATGTTCAAAAAATGCCTACGAAAATGTTTTCTAGCCACTTTTTCGGAATTGGTAGGTAGACTACTATGCGTAAAGTCCATTTTCACTGGTGGTGAACTCGGCCAAAGCGTGGGACGTATTTTCGCGATCATAGTATTCCGTCGGTATTGAGACGGTTTGTCAATACATATGACGTTATACCCGGTCTATTTTTAGAACAAATTTATTGTTATTAGAAAAACTATCATTCAGATCTTTAAACTCACATTTTAACGCAAAATATCTGTACCTTGTAGTAGCGAAAAACGTCCCTCGCTTTGGCCGAGTTCACCACCAGTGATTTTGGACATGATGTTGACGCAGAGTTGTGTGTGTCTGACCAGACCTTTACCGTTTATCTTTATTTATGACAACAACTGAATTGAAAAAAACCAATGGATGCGAAAATTGAGACGGAACTATCTTACTTTGCTTTTACTTCGACTTGATCTGCCTCGAAAATCTCTGCATCTACTTTTGTCTTCACGTTTCCCGCGTCTGGATGCGAATCTTCCTTTTTTCCGATAATGTTGTATATGGCCGGAAACCACTGCTTTTCAACAAAAACTCATAACTACAGCTGGTTTAAAGCTGTTGTTACGAGTTTTTTTTTTTGTTTAAAAGCGACGATATATTGTTGTACATTTGTATATATTGTAAATATACAGCAGACGCTGGTTGCGTCGACATCGTTTACACCAGTTAGCTCCAGCTGCTACTTATCGCTTCTTTTCAACTAAAACCTCGTAACTGCAGCTTAAAACAAGGTAATTTGAGATATTATGTGACATCGACATGAAAATGTATAGACCGATCAAGATATTATGGCATATGTTTACGAATGTTACCCATGTAAACATTACAATATCGGACTTCAAACAATTGACCATACGCCGGATGTCAATCAAAACCATCGATAAGTCAATGGGCGATCAGAGAAAATGTCACACACCCATTGTTTGTCTTAAATTCTTTAGTCTACTTCGTTGCACGTGAAATTGTATCGATACATCGATACAATCGACATTCCAATGCCCCCATTGTTTGTCTTATATTTTACGTTGGGCCGAACGATCTATCGATTGGAGTTTGGTCAATTGATAAAACGCAAATCGACAGATCGCTCCGCCCAACATAGAATTTAAGACAAACAATGGGGATATGATCGTTAATTGGCATGTCGATTGTTTTGATTGTCAGTCGATAAATCGATAAAATATCACGCGCAACGAAGAATTTAAGACAAACAATTGAAGTGTGGCATTTTTCTGATCGCCCATTGGCTTATCGATGTTTTTGATTGACAGCTGGCGTTTGGTCAATTGTAAGTGTGCATATGATTGTTCGAATCTTGCAGGTGTCCCACTTATGCAAGATTCCAACCAATGCATGCAATGTTTATTTAATAGTGAAGAAAGTTATTTTTCTCTTGATTGCATGGGGAAAATTTGTTATCACGTATCAGAATATCGTAGCTTGAATTAATTTTACTGGATATTAATACGTAGATGATATTTCTGATTATTTCTAAGCCGTCTCGAAGAAAGTGCCTTTCTAGGAAATGTAAAAAAAATATCGACTTTAGTCCGTCTGTGTGGACTCTGCAGATTTAATAGTGTTGAAATTGTTTCGAATTTCTGAAACATGTGTCTTTGGTTACATGACGGGACTAACATACCCTATAGATCGTCCAAAATAAGTGGCAGATAAACAATATGCTATTTCATTTACAATGGGGTGTCAGGCTATTGCTTTGAGATTTAAATCGTGTTATGAGATAAATTACCTGTGTTTAAGATTATGTATCTATCATTGATACATAGTTAATCGGGTTAATTACGGTATAATTCATGAAAAACAAAATATAAACATCTTCTACTCCCGATTGCCATACTTTAGTGGTCATAATAAATCCATTGGACATAAAAGTTGTAATTTATTTGTTTGTTTTGGGTTTTATTGTATTGCTTATTTGCTGTAGATGTTTTAAAATTTGATATACAGAAAAAAATTATAAACAGGGACAATTAGAAAGTTTAATTTTGTTTATTTGTTCTTTGTTCATTACCATATGCACGATGGTTAATCACGTGACTTAGAATTTCAGAAAATCGTCAATATTTTTGTCAGTACTTGACCAATTTGGATTCGGTTTGAAGCAGAGAAGTTGCGATAATGTCAAAAATAAGTTGTAAGTGGTAGATTTTTTGAAAAAAATAACCGATGAAAAGGTTATTGAAGATAAACCAAAAGTTTGGTTTATCTTCAGTAACTTTTTCATCAGTTGGTTTTTCAAATACCCAACACGTTCATCTAATGCGTAACGTCTATTCACCTTCTCTGCTTCAAACCGAATTCAGATCGGTCCCGTATTAACCAAATTATTGAAGATTTTTTTGAAATTGTTGTATAACGTGATTATCCACCGTGACCTGAATTTGAGTTTGGCTACGGCGACATGGTACATTGTTATTCCATTTCCACAAATTGAGTCGTTTTGATTCGTCTTTTTGAAAACATCATGGAAACTGAAGAAACTGCTTGTGACAAGCAATTTCTTTATTTTCCACAATACTTTATACCCCAAAAGACAAAAAAAATATTACAATTCACTTCAAATTGTCGCATCCAACATCTTAAAATTTGGACCAGTCTAAAATTTCGCAGTTTGGTAATGAGTAAAATGAGGTTGTAACACGGTGTATAATCACGTGATGCAATAATTACTGAATATCTTAAATAACTTTGTTATTACAGGACCGATTTGAATTCGGTTTGAAGCAGTGAATGTGGACAGACGTCACGCATTACATGGACGTGGTTATTTTTTTTAAAAAAAAAATCAACTGATAAAAGAGTTTTTGAAGATAAACAAAAATTTTGTAGTATACGCTCATATCAATGTTTCACAGCTTTTCAACGTAAAGCTCGTAACTTCAGCTTATTTTAAGCTGTAGTTACTATGTTTTCGTTGAAAAGCGAAGATATGAAAATAACATATTGATTCATAGCGATAGACAAGAGGGTTTATTTCAGCCTCAAACTCTGTTTTGTGTCTACCCATTTCGACCCATTCCCTCGCAGTGTCATTTTGACTCCATTAAAGAACAAGAGCTTCGCAAAGCGGCGCATATACGCCCGAGAGGGGTTTGTAAGTAAAATTGGCCATTTTTTCAATTCAAGGGCAGATAATTCAAACATGAAAAGATATTAAAATTTTGTTTGCACAACAAGAAACCATAGAGATTAATTGTGGCTAGTTTGATTAAATTCTGGTTGAAACTGTAGAAGTAGCGCACAGGAGAAAATGGGCATTTTTGAGAAAATGGGCATTTTTTCCTTAAATTCAAGGGCAGATAATTCAAGAACAAAAACAGTTATCTGAATTCCGTAAGCGGTGTGCACAACTAGACACCATGGAGATTCATTGTGGCAAGTCTGATCAAATTCTGATCAAAACTGTAGGAGGAGTTGCGCACACAAGAAAATGGGATTTTTTTTTAATTCAAGGGCAGATCATTCAAGAACGAAAAGAATTATCTGAATTCCGTAAGAGAGGTGCACAACTAGACACCATGGAGATTTATTGTGGCAAGTTTAATCAAATTCCGATCAAAACTGTAGGAGGAGTTTCGCACACAAGAAATTGCTAACGGACGGACGGACAGACAGACGGACGGACGGACGGACAGACAGACAGACGGACGGACAGACAGACAGACAGACGGACGAGCGGGGCCATAACATAATACGACCCTTCGGGCGTATAAAAAGGCGTTGGAAAACAATGTGGAAAATGAAGAAATTGCTTGTGACAAAGCAAGTTCTTCAATTCCAACAATGTTTTCTGTACAAAAAGACTAACTGATTCCAAATTTCATTCAATTGAAATTGTCCTTTGAAACCTCTTTCGATTCGGAAAAGTATACAATGTTGCCGTTTGGTAATGGGTTAATCGTCTTATTCTTATGAGTGCCATCAATATAGGGCTTGATGAACAATAGAATTTAGCCTGGCTAATATTTGTCATTTTGAAATGTCATTACCCTCTCAGAGCAACAGCTAAAGCTGCGTTCCCATTGCCGACAAAATCAACTCGATCAACTCGATCGCCTAAATTCCCCGATCAAACCCGATTAAACTCGATCAAATGTATTTACACGACTTCTTCTTTATTTCTTGTCGATTAATTCCCGATCATTTTGCCGACCACGCTCGATTACTCTTGCCGACCAAGCTCGATCAGTACTCGATCGCTTGATTTGGTCGGCAATAGGAACGCGTCTTAAGAGGGGATAAAGACTCGTTAAACCTTTCATTTCAAATCCGAACAATATACTGCGAGTACTCATTTGATTCTCTATGATGACTCTGAGTACCATACTATAGGATTTCGTGAACATTCAATGAAATGAAGTTTGAAAAGTCATTACCTCCTCTGATAGCTCTTATTGTTTGTTCTATAGATTATAACGAAATACTATAAAAATGTAAGCAGTGTGTTATTTCACAGGTCCAGTTTATAATATACAAGAACAAGAACTATATAATATACAGCATCGTTCGCAAATAAATTGTTGGTATTATTGCAAAACATCGTATCTACAGCTTGCTTAAAGCTGTAGATACGAGGTTTTGCAATAACACCGACGATATGGAGTATTGAAACAAGATCGAAGTAATGACTGATCTGGACTCATGTTGGTTTAAAATATCATACATCATTTCCCAATGTCCTGCTTTTAACGTCCCCAATAGAAAAGATCTGAGAAGCATTGGGACAAATGAAGAAAATGTTAGCTGCCAGAATATTACCCGTTTGCCTTGTTAAATGTATTATTATCTATATCGTACAATACATTATTCTTTCCGTAGTCAGCACATGCATTGTTTTGTTTGACAGCTGTTAAACTTACAGGCTCGTAGGCTTAGCCCCCCCCCCCCCCCCAAGTTTGCCAAAAAATATCGCATTTTCCTTATTTTACACTGAACATTTAGGGAAAATCAAATTTGGCTCCCCCAAAATTCAGACACAGGGGCTTGAGCCTACTTAGTATAAAATTGATTCCTACGTGCCTGTTTTTACGCAATTCTTGTGAAAGGATTTTGGAAATTATTTTACTTGTACATATAGTGCAACAACATTAACTCGGTACATCTGCATGTATAATGACATCACTTCGGCAATGTGCGAAAAACGGACTTTGCAAACGTAAATAATGATGTCCCTATTTAACGTTGTTGCACTATACCTGCTTTATAATCTGCTCCGAATAGTTTCACAACACACAAATTATGTGAAAATTCGGCCAGTTAGGCTAACCTAGAAATCTTAACACACGCGAATATCGTCGTTTTTCAACAAAATGATCGCAACTGCAGTTTAAAACAAGCTGCAGTTACGAGTTTTCTTTTTGGTTTAAAGCAGCGATGTGATAGGAAAACTCATAGCATGGCTCCCAGACCGTGAGAATACATTCCTGCTTTTCAACAAAAATCTCGTAACTGCAACTTGTGTTATGCTGCAGTTACGAGGTTTCTAGCTCCACCGGCCGAAGGCCAGCGAACTATTGCCATGGCGTGTGTCCGTCGTGCGTGCGTCCGTGTGCGCGTAAACCATTCCCTCAAACCAGTGGGCAAATATTGATCAACCTTTGCAGAAATTTTCCTCACGTAGTGCTTTGCTTTAATTGCTAATAAAATTAAGACTGATCCATAAATGTGGGTGTGGCAGATGCGGGGCTTATCAAACTTTGAGATATCACGAAAACTCTTTAAAAATCAACCATAGGGTCAATTTAGATAAACTTGGCATAAATTTTATGCTCCTTGGGTAGACCTTTACCTAGATTGACTGTAAAATTTTAATTAGTCGATAAATGTGGGCGTGGCAGGGCGGGACCAATTTTCTTCTTCTCTCAAACCAGTGGGCCAATTTAATCAAACTTGGCAGAGATGTTCTCTCTGTGGTGCTTTACTTAAAATGATAACAACATTTTGATTGGTCCATGAATGTGGGCGTGGCAGGGGCAGGGCTTATCAGACTTTGAGAAACCACAAAATAATTCTTTAAAAAATTCAACATGGACTAGTTTATAGCTAGCTTGGGCTAGTTTAGACCAAAATTGCCAGAAATGTTCCTTAGATGGCCTTTTACTTAAACTGTTCTTGACATTTGATTGCTCCATAGATGTGGGCGTGGCAGGACGGGGCTTATCAGACTTACAGAAATCGCAAAATAATTCTTTAAAAGTCAACCATTTGGTCTATTCAGACGAAACTTCGTCAGAAAACAGGGGTAGTTCAGTCGAAAGCTTACAAAAAATAATTTGATAATTCTTTTAATTAATAGCAAGCGGAGCGATTTAGGCCCTCTTGGGCCTCTTGTTGTTGAAAAACTACAATGTTTGAAAATCCAAAAGGAAATGAACTCTCGCAGGGCTAATTCATTATATTGACTCAGATTACCGCCCTTCTGATTAGAAGCGGTGGCTGTGTTCATGGGTGTGTGATTTAGCTGATGGTGCTAGATCAACATTCACAGAGAGTCACGGAATAACCCACGTAACATTTTTGGAAGCGTTCACACCGTACAAATGTCCGCTTCAATGTAATTTTATTTAATTTCCCAGTTTATAATTATTCTCTGTATTTTGACCAGATAAAAAGCCCCATACGGGCCTCTGAGACGGCAATTTCCAATTCAAACTCTCTCTGCACCAAATCCCATGGTTCCTTCAAACACATTATTCTATCTACAGAACTTGAAATTTCCACAAAATACCCGTAATATCTAACACAAAGTTCGGCACTTCTTCTTCGACGAGCTTTCTCCATTTCCCGTCAACTTCTAGCTTAGTGATGAGAGGTACAAGTTTGTCTTTATATGTATCCACCGTTTCAAGGACGCTCTTTCGTGCACTTATAACGATATAGCCACCTGTAGAAACATAAAGAAAACGTCACGCTAAAAGGGACCTTACCTTTACTCAAAAAATCCAAATTTTGACAAACTTGTCAGACTCACCACAGGTAAACCAGATACCGTATGTGAAACATGAACATACAGCAAGATAGGGAACACATTCCAGATTCAGACAATTACATAAAAGTGAAAAGTACCGACCCTAGTCTGGCTGCGCGGACTGCGCAGACTGACCAGGGTCGATATTTTTCACACATCCGATAATGTCCCTTTTAGCGTGATAGGTAACAAATTTAAAATTTGCAATTTCGAAATCACTCACCATGGTAAAAACAAATCTGTGTATGAATCAAACCGTAGTTACAAGATTTCATATCAGCACCTATGATCTTAAATTTGTTTGTCCGAAATTACGTCACGGATAACTGGATAAAATTTGTTCCCTATTCCCCATGGTCCGAGAGCCAGCACTAGGTTTAATCATGTCATCGAGGCCAAAAGGTTTGAAGGTGTATTCTTATGTAAAAAGTGTGCTGAATTCAAAAATCCAAGTCTTACAAAAATCCGCTGGTAGAGAAATGTGCTATGCGCGTCTGAAAACCCTTAACCCTATAGAATTGTTCATTTAAATTTTCAAAACGCTTTTGGTCATATCTTGATTGAATATTGACCTACTGATGTCAGAATGGTATCAAATGAAAGTTTATGACTTGCTCTTTCATTTGCAGTTATTTTATGCTAATTAGCTCATTTGCATATTCATGAATATTAATGAATTTCCTTAAAAATTTGATTTTTGGGCGAAAATTTGGTAAATACTTCAAAAACAAGGCGGTTTTGTTGAAGGGAAATGTTGTAAACATAGTTTATGTTAAAGAACATTATAAATTATTAGAAACATTTTAAGCCATTTTTGCACTCTGGTAGTTACGGCTTTTGGCCGTAACCCTTATCTAAATCCTTAACCCTATAGAATTGTTCATTTAAATTTTCAAAACGCTTTTGGTCATATCTTGATTGAACATTGACCTATCGATTTCAGAACGGTATCAAATGACAGCTTATGACTTACTCTTTCATTTGAAGCTATTTTATGCAAATAAGCTTATTTGCATATTCATGAATATTAATGAATTTCCTTAAAACTTTGATTTTTTGTGAAGAATTGGTAAATACTTTCCAAAACAAGGCGGTTTTGTTGAAGGGAAATGTTGCAAACATATTTTGTGTTAAAGGACATTATATCAGAAACATTTTAAGCAATTTCGGCACTCTGGTGGTTACGGCTTTTGGTCGTAACCCTTATCTAAACCCTTAACCCCATAAAATTTTTCATTTAAATTTTTAAAACGCTTTTGGTCATATCTTGATTGAATATTGACCTACTGATGTCAGAATGGTATCAAATGAAAGTTTATGACTTGCTCTTTCATTTGCAATTATTTTATGGAAATTAGCTCATTTGCATATTCATGAATATTAATGAATTTCCTTAAAAATTTGATTTTTGGGCGAAAATTTGGTAGATACTTTCCAAAACGAGGCGGTTTTGTTGAAGGGAAATGTTGCAAACATGGTTTATGTTAAAGAACATCATATCAAAAACATCTAAAGCAATTTTTGCACCCTGGTGGTTACGGCTTTTGGTCGTAACCCTATCTAAACCCTTAACCCTATAGAATTGTTCATTTAAATTTTCAAAACGTTTTTGGTCATATCTTGATTGGATATTGACCTACTGATTTCAGAATGGTATCAAATGAAAGCTTACAACTTGCTTCTTCATTTGCAGTTATTTTATGCAAATTAGGTTATTTGCATATTCATGAATAACCTTAAAATTGTTATTTTTATGACAAAAAATTGGTTAGATACTATATAAAACAAGGCTTTTTATTTCAGGGGGAATATTGTAAACATTGTTTATTGTAAAATAATAATTATAATTATAATAATAATAAGGTAATATAAAAATAATTATAACAATAAATGAAATTAGAACATTGTTAAAATGGATGTAACGCTGTTTGTTTCTTATCTATTTAGTACATACATTATAAATCCACTAAAATAACATTGAACACTGTATGTACTGGTATCAACATCATTGGTGCGGAAAAACATCTTGTAGGAAATGAAATATAGTTTTGTTATATCAGCTTGATAGAGGCATGTGTAATATTAAAATCAAATACTTCACTATTAAGAAATACGAACATGGTTGCCTTAACTATTGTCTATGTTGCTCTTTGTCCTAAGATCACAGAAACTTTCTTACATTTCTAGCCCTCACAACGGAGACGTTGCAACAATACAGATGGCCAGTCAAGTCCGGGGTTTTGTCATCCAAATATGGGTAATCATCCACTTGCTGTGGGAAGTCACTAAATATGGGTTATCATCCGAAGTCACTAAAGATGTAGATGGAATGTTCATCATACAGTCTCTTGTTGATTTCCCTTACCAAAATATTAGCCCTGCCGCAAACAGTTGCGGCAACTTCGCTGCAAATTTGCGGCGAATTCGCTACAAATATTTGCCGCAAATTTGCGGCCACTTCGTTTTTCGTATGCAAATTAGCTTTCTCGCAAACTATTTGCCGCGAAGTTGCTGCAAACTGTTGCTGCAAAGTTGCAGCGAACTGTTGCTGCAAAGTTGCCGCAAACTGGTCCAAATTCTTCTCGCAAACTTCCCGCAACTATTTGCCGCAAAGTTGCGGCCACTTCGTTTTTCGTATGCAAATTAGCTTTCTCGCAAACTATTTGCCGCAAAGTTGCTGCAAACTGTTGCTGCAAAGTTGCAGCGAACTGTTGCTGCAAAGTTGCCGCAAACTCGTCCAAATTCTTCTCGCGAACTTCCCGCAACTATTTGCCGCAAAGTTGCGGCCACTTCGTTTTTCGTATGCAAATTAGTTTTCTCGCAAACTATTTGCCGCAAAGTTGCAGCAAACCGTTGCTGCAACTTTCCAGCAACCTGGTTTGTTTATATTTCTTCCAATCTTCCTGCAAACAAGAAACCTATTTGATTGGATGCAGAGTAAAATAGGTCACCTTTTCGTCAATTTGGGATTTACATTCAACCAAATACTTCCTCACTAAAACCGGAAGAGGCTTTCAATGAAAGTTAGGCCTTGGAAAGCTTTTGATTACATTTGGTGATAGTGATTAGTTTCACATTTTCTTAAGAAACCTCGCTTTACCCTATCCCAAACAAGACCTGGTTTTGACGTCCCTACTAAATAAGGCTGGGGAAAACATTGAGGCAAAAGAAGTAAATACTGATAATCAGCATTTTCTCCTTTTGCCTTAGTATTTTCTAAGCTATATACACAAATCCTTTCTTTTTCTACTTTGTTGTATGCCGCAACTTTCTAATTAATTAAATACCAATTCATTAAAATCTTATCCGAAACTTTTAATTTCTTAAATTAACAGAAGTTGATGTAGATAACAGTTTTTAAAAAAGGCATATTTCTCAGATAAAAGTTATCTTTCTCAGCTCATTTTCACAAGCAAAACAAATAACATTCCTCACCAGGAAGAACAAGATTCTCAATAAACACTTTTAACCCTTTCCCAAACAGAAAAAATTTAGGTGATGCACTTCAAAAACTGCCACAAATGACAAAATGGAAGTTACTTAAGATAGAATTTGTGTGAAATTTGGCACATAAAATATTGAGACAAAAGGAGAAGCTGCTGGTTATCAGCAGTTTCTTCTTTTGTTTCAATGTTTTCCCAAGCCTATTCTCTAATGGACGTCAAAACCAGGTCTTGTTTGGGAAAGGGTTAAGGTAGTCCACCCCTAATGAGATTCACGAGACATGATGTCATCGGCATTGTTTGGGCTATGTCGAAAACATTTGGCGATGAAACTTTCCATCGCCGAATGTTCACGACCAGCCTGAATAGCTTCGGATACGTAATGATGCCGCCAAAAAAACCTGATGTTTTGTGAATCCCAAAATGGCCACATTACGGGTATTCTACCTTAAATCAATATCGGTTGTTAATGCATCAAGTCTATTAGGCTGACATTATTTTGTGTTCATCAAGTCTGTTTATTTGATTTTCGATGCAGCATGTTGTTCATTCTGTGTATCAAATCTTCAATCAATTTGTAGAAACGAATTCGCAGTCTGTTGTCCAAGAATCTTTCGTAGTTTATATTGTGCAGGTCCTCCTTCTTTGAATTCTGTATCGCTTATTTACACTGTAGATTTTTCTAACACTTTGATATTCATTCTATTGGGCAATAATATAGCCCATTCACTAAAACACTCCGGCAATACATTGCGGCCCTGTTACACTTTACACTTCTAGGGCATTACTACAGCCCATATTTACACCAAGCTGTTTCACAAGTGGACACAGGCGGTCAACTGGTCTCTTCTGAGTTTTGTTGATTGGTATATATAGATCTCGGTCCCCATGTAAGTTTCTTATCTGTGATAGGTCTACATGATCCAACCAATTTTCCGCTTGTTCAGGTAAATCAATCATCATTATGATGTCCCCAACAGCAAAGTTTTAGTAACAAGCATTTGATTGACCATTAGAAGTAGATGAAGCTAAATTTTTTTGTAACTTCTTACAAAACTTGTCTGTACATGTACATGTGATTAAAGGTAAATATTAGTCCAGACTGTCCATACTTTAGATGTACATTGATGTTCAACACTTCAGTTTAACTTTAAGTATTTTAGAAGAGCTGACGGACAGTTACTTGACGAAGTTGTTTAATTTCAACGACGTTTTTCTTATCCTTCATGTCAAAATTGGACTCCTCTGTTGCTGTACGTAGTAGCCAACAGTCTTCATATCTCCAGCATTGTAAGGTTCTGTTTACACTGGAAATAAACAAAAACAGACTTGTAAGGTTTAAATTGTGAACAAAAACATTTTTCTCATAATGTGTGGCATTTGTAAACATTGATTTTAACAAGAGGACCATGATGGTCCTATATCGCTCACCTGAACCTAAATGATATGAGCAACACTTTTGATCAATTCAATCAATATTTATTACTTTAAGACTGAAAAAGAACTTATGGTCAATAAGGTTGTGAAAATCTAACTCATCCGAGATCTAAATTATGGTGCCAAACATTGTACAGGGCTCCAGATAAGAGGGGGTGGTGACTTTTCAAACTGCAATAATGCTGTCAGTGATCATCAAACCCTATGTTGTAGGTACTCATTTGTATCGTCTCGTCGAGACGATTCAAATGAGTACCCACAACATAGGATTTGAATTTGAAAAAACAAGAGATGTTTGTAAAACATATATGCCCCCTCAAGGGCCTACATTTGATGTAGGTCAAAGTCCAAGGTCAAGTTAACAAGGTCCAAGGTCATGGTCAAATATGAAAGGTCTTGGTAGGAGGTGTGACCGTGTCTATGTGTGAAATATCAAGGCTGTATATGTAAAAGTAAAATGAAACATAGGCCAGGTTAAAGTTTTTAAAAGTAGCCCAAATGCCAAGGTCAAGTTTATGGTCAAATGTGAAAGGTCTTGGTTGGAGGTGTCCATGTGTGAAATATCAAGGCTGTAGGTGTAAAAGGACATGATATATATGCCTGGTTTCAGTCTTTTTAATAGTAGGTCAAAGTCCAAGGTCAAGGTTGCAATATTCAAGGTCATGGTCAAATGTGGTAGGTCTTGGTAGGAGGTGTCTATGTGTGAAATATAAAGGATGTAGATGTAATAGGACATAAGATAAAGGCTAGGTTAAAGATTTCTAAAAGTATGTAATAATCAAAGGTCAAGGTCACACACGCCAAGGTCATGGTCAAATGTGAAAGGTCTTGGTAGGAGGTGTCCATGTGTAAAATATCGAGACTGTATAGGTAACAGGACATGAGAAATATGCCTAGTTTAAGTTTTTTAAAAGTAGGTCAAACTCCAAGGTCAAGGTCCAAGGTCATGGTCAAAAGTGAAATTGTCTTGGGTGGAAGTGACGATGTGTGAAATATCAAGGCTGTATGTGTAAAATGACATGAAATATAGGCCAGGTTAATGTATTGTAAAGTAGGTCAAACACCAAGGTCAAGGTCACAAGGTTCAAGGTCATGGTCAAATGTGAAAGGTCTTGGTCGTAAGTATCCATGTATCAAATATCAAGGCTGTATACATGTGTAAAAGGACATGAAAAATATAGGCCCAGTTTAATTTTTTTAAAAGTAGGTCAAACTCCAAGGTCAAGGTCACAAGGTCCATGGTCATGGTCAAATGTGAAAGATCTTGGTAGGATGTGTCCATGAGTGAAATATCAAAGCTGTATGTGTAATAGCACATGAGATATAGGCCAAGTTTAATTTTTTTAAAATTAGGTCAACTCCAAGGTCAAGGGTCATGGTCAAAAGTGAAATGTCTTGGCTGGAAGTGACCATGTGTGAAATATCAAGGCTGTATGTGTAAAAGGACATGAAATATAGGCCAGGATAATGTATTACAAAAGTAGGTCAAACACCAAGGTCAAGGTCACAAGGTCCAAGGTCATGATTAAATGTGAAAGGTCTTCATCATAGATGTCCATGTGTCAAATATCAAGGCTGTATGTGTAAAAGGACATGATACATCGGCCAGGTTAAAGTTTTTTAAAAAAGTAGGTCAAACTCCAAGGTCAAAGTCCAAGGTCATGGTCAATTGTGAAAGGTCTTGGTAGGAGGTGTCCACGTGTGAAATATCAAGGCTGTATGTGACACTATGTGTAATAGGTCATGAGATATAAGCCCAGTTTAATTTTTTTAAAGTAGGTCAAACTCCAAGGTCAAGGTCACAAGGTCCAAGGTCATGGTCAAATGTGAACGATGTTGATAGGAGGTATATATGTGTGAGATATCAAGGCTGTATGTGTAAAAAGACATGAGACATAGGCAAGGTTAAGAATTAAGTGTAAAAATCAACAAAGGGCAATAACTCCAAGAATTTGATCGGCAAGGTTATGATTCTTGTGCACTGCACCTCTCCATAATGAAATCTATCCACCTGTAAAGTTTCATGATTCTACCTTACATACTTTTTGAGTTGTGCTCTAGACAAGAATCAAGTTATAAAATCAACAAAGGGCAATAACTCAAAAATTTGATCGGCAGAGTTACAGTTCTTGTGCACTGCACCTCTCCATAATGAGATCTATCCACCTGTAAAGTTTCATGATTCTACCTTACATACTTTTTGAGTTATGCTCCGGACAAGAATCAAGTTTGAAAATCAACAAAGGGCAATATCTCAAAAAATTTGATCGGCAGAGTTACGATTCTTGTGCACTGCACCTCTCCATAATGAGATCTATCCACCAGTAAAGTTTCATGATTCTACATTACATACTTTTTGAGTTATGCTCCGGACAAGGTTTGGTCTATGGACAGACCGACGGACCGACCGATCTACCGACAGCCTTCCGACCGACACTTGCAAAACAATATACCCCCTTTTTCTTCGAAAGGGGGCATAACAATTACATGACTAGAATATTGATAAAAGACTAGATGCTTGATTGCCATGTGCTTTCAGGGCTTTTCTTCCTTCTATAACAGAGGCCGAAATTCGGTGGCTTCCCAATTGGAAAAGGGCTTCTTTTTTCCCAATTTCAAAGTAACTATTTCCCAATTTTGAAAACTAAAATTCCAAAAATTTGAAAAAAAATAATGATCAGATGGGCAATTCTTGTCACAAAGAAGCAGTGTGTCTTCTATAGTTCAGTTATTCTGGTTATAAAGTGTTGTTCAAGAATTTTTTTTACTTATTTGTGCATTAATTCTCCAGTGTCTTATTTTCCCAATTTGACCAAAATCACGCTAAAATTTCCCAAAATTACTGACCAGGGCCCCTTCCCAATTTTTGGAAGAAAAGCCCTGGCTTTGGCAAGGGAGACTACTCTTGCACTACATGTAGCCTGGGAACATGCGTACTCGCGGTACTTATCGCAAGAATATGTAAACCGGAAAGCCATCAACACAATCACAAAAAATCTTTTTATATTTTTTTAACTCAAAATGTCACGCATCATCCTGTAAAACAACCAAGATGCTCCGTTTATTTCTGATTTGACAGCCACGGATTCATTCATGCAAGGCGCATCGCCGCCATCTTGGATTTGTTTTGTGGGATCTCGCGTTATTTGTTTATTTTTTCGTGGCGGGAAGCCTGAGCTCATGTCACCTGATCAAAATATTGAATACTTTGTTTGTCAATGCCAGACGAGCCTAGATCTGTCAAAATCGCATGGATTTTTATTGATTATGCCATGGAAAATGTGTTTTAATTGACAAGGGTACAATAGACTATTGAATAGGCATGTGCAGCTTCTATTGATTTGCATATGGACACTTTTTTTCATCGATAACTCACTTTCAGACGGAAAATATTTTGAAAATAGTCGCTATCAGTGAAGCGTGGACTTGTACGTCAGAGGTTATCCCGGGAAAACACCCAATAGTAGGCGTGGCCGTTTGTATTCTTGCAAAATACCGTTTACCGCGAGATCCCATGTACCGCGAATACACATGAAGCGAGTATACGTTAAACTTGAACAACAAATCTGCGGAATCTTTTGTAAATTAGGCTGTCGCCTATGATCAAAGTGCGCAATATACTTATACAGGCATTGTTGTACATTATATGACATCAACAGAGTTATTTGTTACGTTTGTCGTTTGCAAACAGAATAATTCTCTTTGTTTAAAACTGGGAAGTTTCTAGTTAGC
>CAVMGG010000710.1:0-35945 GCA_963680895.1 Fragum sueziense
CCCATTCAACCTGAAATTTGCTCAGAATGATTGTCTTCATAATATCTCGAACAGGTTTGAAATTGGGTCAGCTGGGGTCAAAAACTAGGTCACGGGGTCAAATCTTAGAAAAACATTGTGTGCACTCTAGGGGCCAAATTTTTTGCCCAATCAACCTGAAATTTGCTCAAAATGATTGACTTGATGAAATCTCAGACAAGTATGAAATTGGGTCATCTGGGGTCAAAAACTAGGTCACGGGGTCAAATCTTAGAAAAACCTTGTGTGCACTCTAGAGGCCACATTTTTTGCCTAATCAACCTGAAAATTCATCAGAATGATTGTCTTGATGAAGTATCGGAGAAGTTTGAAATTGGGTCATCTGGGGTCAAAAACTAGGTCACTGGGTCAAATCTTAGAAAAACCTTGTGTGCACTCTAGAGACCACATTTTTAGCTAAATCAACCTGAAAATTCATCAGAATGATTGTCTTGATAAAATCTCGGACATGTTCGAAATTGGGTCATCTGGGTTCAAAAACTAGGTCACGGGGTCAAATCTTAGAAAAACCTTGTGTGCACTCTAGAGGCCACATTTTTTGCCCAATCAACCTGAAAATTTATCAGAATAATTGTCTTGATCAAATCTCGGACTAGTTTGAAAGTGGGTCATCTGGGGTCAAAAACTAGGTCATGGGGTCAAATCTTAGAAAAACCTTGTGTGCACTCTAGAGGCCACATTTTTTGCCCAATCAACCTGAAATTTGCTCAGAATGATTGTCTTGATGAAATGTCGGACAATTTTGAAATTGGGTCATCTGGGGTCAAAAACTAGGTCACGGGGTCAAATCTTAGAAAAACCTTGTGTGCACTCTAGAGGCAACATTTTTTGCCCAATCAACCTGAAATTTGCTCAAAAGGATTGACTTGATGAAATCTCGGACAAGTTTGAAATTGGGTCATCTGGGGTCAAAAACTAGGTCACGGGGTCAAATCTTAGAAAAACCTTGTGTGCACTCTAGAGGCCACATTGTTTGCCCAATAAACTTGAAATTGGCTCAGAATGATTGTCCTGGTGAAATCTTGGACAAGTTTGAAATTGGGTCATCTGGGGTCATAAACTAGGTCACAGGTTCAAACCTGGTTTGTACTCCTTGAAGCCCATTTTTTGCCCAATCAACCTGAAATTAGCTCATAATAATTGTCTTGATGAAATGTACAAAAAGTTTGGGCCTGTCAGGTGAGCGCTTCAGGGCCAATGGCCCTCTTGTTGTGAAATGTCTTATTTGGGGAGCATAATCCGTCTCTGGCGGCTCTTGTTTATTCTCGAGATTATACGTTCATGTTAATTTATTTTTTTGATATTTTTTTGAATATATGTCTTTGTTAATTTTTAGAAATAGTGTAATGTAATCAACTGTTTTGCTTAGAATATTTGAGTATGTTGTTTGTACTTTTGTTTTTCCGATATGTTGTTAGGTCTAGTATTTTTCAGGATATGAATTACATTTTCCAGACCTATTACTTATTAGAAATACAAGAATAAGAGTAGTTTTTGGAAACAACATAAGATTGAAATTGTCAAAAAGGAAACAAGCGACAAGACAAAGGCTACAATATGCTGCCTCAGTCGCCGATGGATCAACAACAGACACCACCATAAAGGACTGGCGCAAACAGGCAAACGGACGGTGCAGGCAGATAATAGAAAGAACTGTCTGTATCGACCGTGAACCTCTTTGTTAGTCAGATCTGACATCACTTATTGGCGTCATTCAAGTATTTGGATGGAATTAAAGAAATTAAATTATATCAGTAACCTGACAATCAAGAATATAGATTGCCAGGACTGTTGGCTGGGAATATTTCTTGTACAGAATGGAAGACAGAGTCTGAAACTTGGACTTGAGTTTTGTCCAAACAGCCCGATGACTGCCATAGTGCAGTAGAAAATGCTTGAGGCTGGTACATTACACCTCAGGCAGATTGCTGACATACGAAATATGTACTGCCCGACACTCAGGCAAAACTCCGACAAAAGATTATTTTCCAGTCTTAGACATCTTTCTTCTTTCAGATGAATAAGCACATGGCAGTCTAAAACTAACTTCACGACAAACCAGAGGCTTCCCAGATGGGGACACAGGCAACGGTTTCAACAATTTTGCTTTTATAATATGACCAGGGTTCTCCACAGAATAATTTGAAGTTGTGGTGGGAAATTATAAGCATTGGTAAATCTTGAAACGCATTCTGCTCATTCAAATAATTATCAATAAAACATAATGGGAAAAGAAGATATTACTCAATTTGAGCAATGTCTTCTTTTCCTATAATGTTTTACACAGAATTATTACATTTATTTTTATAAGAATGCATTATTTATCATTTTTGACATGAAATGTCTACAAATCCCTCTATTTGGTGACCTTTTTGAAGAAATTAAGCTGTGGGGTAGTTTTGAAGCTGTAGGGGCATTATAGTGATTTATATGAAGCCGCAGTGGGACCTATACAGCTTATTGGGCTGGGGAGAACACTGAATGATGACTCTTTCGTCGTTTGCTACTCTTCCAAACACGTCATAGATCCATAGTTTCTCTGAAGCCGCTGTTACAGAGAAGCTGCAGTTGCGAGGTTTTTGTTGTTGAAAAGCATCGATTTACTATATTTATTAGTTAAAATGCTCATGCTTTTATTATACGCCCGAAGGGTCGTATTATGTCATGGCCCTGCTCGTCCGTCTGTCCGTCTGTCTGTCCGTCCGTCTGTCCGTCCGTTAGCAATTTCTTGTGTGCGCAACTCCTCCTACAGTTTTGATCGGAATTTGATCAAACTTGCCACAATGAATCTCCATGGTGTCTAGTTGTGCACCTCGCTTACGGAATTCAGTTAACTCTTCGTTCTTGAATTATCTGCCCTTGAAATAAAAAAATGCCCATTTTTTTGTGCGTGCAACTCCTCCTACAGTTTTGATCAGAATTTGATCAAACTTGCTACAATGAATCTCCATGGTGTGTAGTTGTGCACACCGCTTACGGAATTTAGATAACTGCTTTCGTTCTTGAATTATCTGCCCTTGAATTTAAAGAAAAATGCCTATTTTCTCAAAAATGCCCATTTCTCCTGTGCGCTACTTCTACAGTTTCAACCATTTCAACCAGCATTTAATCAAACTAGCCACAATAAATCTCTATGGTGTCTTGGTGTGCTAACAAAATTTTGATAACTTTTCATGTTTGAATTATCTGCCCTTGAATTGAATAAATGGCCAATTTTACTGACAAGCCCCTCTCGGGCGTATATGCGCCGCTCTGCGAAGCTCTTGTCACACAAAAGGGTAACCATTACAGATCTAAAATTAGTATAGAACGTTTGATTATTTAGTTGCTTTTCAACGAAAATCTCGTAACTGCAGCATGTTCAAAGCTGCAGTTACGAGTTTTTTCTTGTTGAAAAGCATCGATTTATGAGTTAAAATATCCATGTTTTTCACACACAAATTGATGTCGGTCTAAATGATTTTATACAGTATACATTTCACTAATATTGTAATAGGCATTAGAGAAAAATAACGACAAATTTTATTGGAACATTTCTTTTGCCCCTCAGTATATTTATTAGTTAAAAACTTAAAATGTCCATGCTTTTCTCACACAAAATGATGTCGGTCAAAATGATTACATACAGCATACATTTCACTAATATTGTAACAGGCATTAGAAAAATAACGACAAATTTCATTGGAGCGTTTCTTTGGCCCGTCAGTATATCCATTAATTAAAATGCCCATGCTTTTCTCACACAAAATGACGTCGGTCAAAATGATTATATACAGTATACATTTCACTAATATTGTAACAGGCATAAAAAAAATAACGACAAATTTCATTGGAGCATTTCTTTTGCTCGTCAGTATATTTATTAGTTAAAATGTCCATGCTTTTCACACACAAAAGGATGTTGTTCGATTACACAGTCTCGGGGTAGCCAATATGTTCCGCTGTCCACGATACAAGCCTTATACCCGTTGTAAAGAAGCGCATAATTGGTTATATGGTCTTGGAAATGTGAGGCTAGCATGGATTGTCCGAAACTTCCCAGACCTTTTGACCCATCCACCCAATTCCATGTTCCGTCACCGTACTGCAACCCGATCCAATAAACTGAAATATGAAGATAATAGGCTATAATACTTTTATTATTAGATAATAATCGTCACAACGAAATGTGCGAAAACCCCACTCAAAACAAAACAAAAGTTTGGTCACCGTACTGCAAACCGATGTAATATACTGAAGTTTAAAAATGAACCAGGATCTTGAAAAGGACTCTTATAGCACTTCAGGTTTTCATTATACTCAAGATCAAACTATGTAAAAGTGCAGGCTGACTAAGACCCATGAAATTCCCATATGATTGTTACAGATCATGGAAAAAAACTATTAGAGAAAAGCATGGGTCCTGATCAGCCTGTGCATTATGCACAGGCTTATTTGGATCCATGTTGTTCTCAAATGCCTTAAAGTAGATGGGGTTCGGGGGGGGGGTCGTTTGAACCCCGCCGAGCCCGGATAGCTCAGTCGGTTACGTCGGAGTTTGTCTATCCAGGGGTCTCGAGTTCCAACCCCGGCTCGGCCAGTATCCATTCTGACAATTTGACAAAAGTCATTTGTCTCTCACCAAATCATCGAATCATTTATGTGAGAGTGCAGCTGGAGGCTCGGTTTGGATATTGTGGTTGTACTGGTGCGAGAAATACCAGGAACCCACGGTTAGGTGCTCCAGCCGCCGCGATATGACCCTGGTAATTGAAAACGGCGTAAAACCCCAATAAACTCAAACTCGTTTGAACCCCCCTCTGTAGCCTGATTAGTTCATTGAAATGCAGAAATTCAGTCAAAATGGTGTAATACTTGTAAAACGAACCCCCTTTTTGTAAAAACGACCCCCCTTCCCAGAAATCCTGGGTCCGCTATTAATGCGCCCCCTCTCCAGACCCCGGTTCAAATATACTGACTGGCTTTAAAAACGCATCACTAAAGTTCATCCGGAAATAATATGCAAAATACATAATCAACTTTGTAGTATTATACTGTATATTAAACAACAACTTGGCATCTTCCCAACATTTCCTGAAAATTTTAGACAAAAATTCGATTAAATGAGATATAGCCATCTAAAGAGAGGTGGTGTGAGGAATTTGACAGTTTTCTCTATTTAATAACACGTAATTCCGCTCTGAGTATGAAAAACGTTCCACAATCGTGACCTCGTTGACCCTTAAGTTGAAACAAAATCTTTATTCTTTTGGGCTTGAATTATCTACGGTATATTGCTGGAGATTATTCAAAAGTTTTGGCGTTCGTTTTTTATCATGTCTAGGCCCAACGCACCCTGATCTGATGATGACTTTCTGTAAGTATCTGTCACGGGCATAATCGCCAGTAGTGAAAACCACAATATCTTATTCGTTAATTCACTGTTATGGCAAGAGTTTGTCAGTAACAGCATTTTTGTATTACAATTGCAGTTGAAAGCGTTGTTGTAAACCAATTACGTAATTGACGTTGACGTATGTTATTATCTTGACGTAAGCTCGTTTTAAACGGTTGATCAAGACGCTGATGCTAAGCAGCAATCCCTGTAGATTGACTACGTTAATGAAAGTGAAAAATCGTCGATTGGTTTACATTTAAACGTCTCGCCCATTCTCGTTGACAAACACCCGCTTAGAACAATTCAAAAATTTGTGTGTGCTCAACGAACTTTGGTCTCTTGGTTTTATTTTTAGCTCACCTGAGCACGAAGTGCTCGAGGTGAGTTATTGTGGTCACTTTTTGTCCGGCGTCCGTCCGTCCGTCCGTCCGTCCGTCAACATTTGGGGTGTTTACACTCTAGCATCCACAAAAGTTACTCAATCTTGATCAAACTTGGCCAAAACAAGTACGACCATAAGTTCTCGAACAAGTTCGATTATGGGCCTGATCGGACCAGAAAGTGCGGAGTTATCTGCCCTTGAATGTCAAAAAATGTTGTTTTTAAGTTTGTTTACACTCTAGCATCTACAATTATTGATCAATCAAGACAAAACTTGGACATTATGTTGGAGACCATAAGATCTTGGATGAGGTCAATTTTCAGTCTGATCTGACAAGAAAGATGAGAGTTATGTGCCCTTGAATTGGGCAAAATTGCCACTTTTTTGCTGTATTCAAAAAAGAGTTAATCTAAGGGAAGGGACTATGACACTACTTTACTTCAGTATAAGTAGAGTTACCTAGTTTGATAGAGGATATAAATAGATTCTAAGGGAAGGAACTCTGACACTACTTTACTTCAGTATAAGTAGAGTTATCTAGTTTGATAGAGGATATAAATAGATTTACACTCTTATTAACCCATTACCAAACAACACACTTTTAGCCTTGTCCAAAATCATAGGTGTTGCAGACGACAAGTTCCATTGAACAAAATTTAACATTTTTTGGTCTTTCTTGGTAGAAAACATTGTGGGTAATGAAGAAATTGTTTGTCACAATGTTTTCCAAAGCCTTTATTTTGTGGGGCATCCAAAAGCGCCAATGTGTGGGAAAGGGTCAATCAAGACAAAACTTGGACACAATGTTGGGGACTTTAAGATCTCAGATGAGTTTGATTTTCAGTCTGATCTGACGAGAATGTTGAGAGTTATGTGCCCTTGAATTTGACAAAATTGCCATTTTTCGGCTGGTTTCGACCTTGTTTACATTCTAGAATCTACAATTATTGATCAATCTATACAAAACTTGGACACAATGTTGGGAACCATAAGATCTCATATGAAATTGATTTTCAGTCTGATCTGATCAGAAAGTCGAGCGTTTTGTGCCCTTGAAATTGACAAAATTGTTGTTTTCGGCTGTTTTCGACCTTGTTAATACTCTAGAATCTACAATTATTTATCAATCAAGACAAAACTTGGATACAATCAGGGCTACAGATAAGTGGAGGTGAAGACATACTAACATTGTTTTTTCGAATTCAAATCCTATGTTGTGGGTACTCATTTGAATCGTCTCGACGAGACGATACAAATGAGTACATGTACCTACAACATAGGGGTGGATGATCACTGACAGCATTATTGCAGTTTGAAAAGTCACCACCCCCTCTTATATGGAGCCCTGTACAACGTTTGGCACCATAATTTAGATCTTGGATGAGTTAGATTTTCACAACCTTATTGACCATAAGTTCTTTTTCAGTCTTAAAGTAATAAATATTAATTGAATTGAACAAAAGTGTTGCTCATATCATTTAGGTTCAGGTGAGCGATATAGGACCATCATGGTCCTCTTGTTTGTTTAATCAAATTGATTGAGAAATAAAAGTATCTCCTTACCATTTGAATATGGAATATGAAAACAAAAATCCAATTGGTCACCTAAGGTGTAGTTACGTAAACGTTATCCCTATTTTGTACGTTGACGTCATGGGAAATAACGTGGTAACTGACTGCAATAAATTTCATTGGATATCGTGTCTTATTGGTTGAAATATATATCAGAAGTAGAAATTTGATCCTGTTGACTTTAACTACGAAAATATTTTGAAAAATAAGTGATGCGTTTTTAGCTCGACTTTTCGAAGAAAATGAGAGCTTATACTGTCACCCGGGCGTCGGCGTTGGCGTTGGCGTTGCAACAAAGGTTAAAGTTTTTTTCAAACATCAATAACTTCCATACTATCGAAGGGATTCAACCCAAACTTGGAATACTTATTCACCAGCACACCCTCTACCTTACTATCAGGGCCCATGACCCTGGGACCACTCTATTTGGAGTCATGCCCCCTTTATACTATGTACTTAGAAAGTCGAGCGCGCTGTCTTCGGACAGCTCTTGTTAAAGCCAGTCAGTATATAATCACAAAATCATCTTACAAGCATGAAAACGTTGACATTACATTCAATTAACCTTTTCTGTTTTAAGATATTTCGAAGAGAAAGAAATAAAATATCACTTATTGATTTCTTTTCCCCTCTCAAAATTTCGGACCAGGGGACTTGATTGGGAAAACGCTTAAATTTCTGGATGAAGGTTTCTAGGACAGAAGATACCCCCCCCCCCCACACACACACACCAAAATAAGGTTTTGCACGCACCATTACATACCAAACAGGTCCGTAGGAAGCAATTTTATATTGGGGAGTGGGGCTCTAGACCCTGTCCGGGCCAGTATCTGAATATTGGAGGGGCTAATTTGGCATGTAACTCGCCGTAATCTAACCACGTTATCCGTTTAACCCTGGTTATGTTTCCTTGATTAACAAAATACTCTCGAATTTTTGCGCGATGCGTTTTGTAGATTTGATTGTGGATTATACATGTTCAAATAATTCAACATACGGTCATGATTCGTAGGCAAACGTGCAAACACGTGGTTGAAGTGATTGTTCTGTGATGTAAATGTCAAGAGGTCGGCGCCATCTTGCATGCACTGAGATCTCGCGGCATACCACGTGGACGAGATGTTGTAGATTTTTATGCAAATTTTGTGGGTGGAGCTTGTTTGTGGCACGTGGTAGGTTCTTAAGCTGTATCCGTGACTGTGTGAACAAATATGGTCTGGAAAAAAGGAAAAATACCGTTATAAACAAAATAAAATAATTATATCAAACCCAAAAGTTTTCTACTGTGCTGTACAAAAGGAACGATATTTCAACAATAAAATGGGACGTAAAAATATTAATTACAATTGGATAATTATTGAAAATTAACAATAATAAACATGACTAGATCTATGGACGTCGTCTAATTTGCATTTTATTCCACCCTTTGCCCTCTAGATCTATTCCGCTTTGATTTTTAGTTTTTGCCAAAATTATTGATAAGTACTATAATTATGAAACATATCGTTATAATGTTATTTTTGGAAACCATTTGATAATAGTTTTAGATCTCATTCCATATAAATCATTAATCTTTTTCTTTTAAAATAGGTCACACCATGAGCTATAATTTTATGAGAGATTTTTCATACTGTACTGAAATGCAAAAGAAAGTATACACTTTTCGTCTTTCAATATCTCTCAATTTCCACCATATCGACTCAAAATTTTGTACTTTTAATTTCTACGTAGAAACTAATAATGTTGATAAATTTCACTTGAAATTGCTTTGACTACCCATACTCCTGCTACATGCCGATTTAGCAAACTTTGCATGTGCGACTTAGCGGAGCATCAAATATTGACGTTGATCCGTAATTGGTGTCTTTAATCTTAATCACAACAAACCACAACCTTAAATTTTGTCTAACATTATAACACAACTCTAGGTGGCTGGTAGAAATCGACCAATACGCCACTTTTTTGCATTAAGACCCATTTTTCCATGACGCAGTATTATAATTAAAGACACGTTGCCCTATATTCACTTAGTCAATTGATTAAGGACGTTCTACACAAATTTCATCAAAAATCCGTTAATAAATTTAGAGGGAGCTATCTCAGATGACCTGTTTGCATCAAGTCCCATTTTTCCATGACGCACAGAAATATGGAAAAGCACTAACGATGTACGCATAGTCCTAGGTGACTAGGCACTTTCTGTGAAAATTCTATCAGAATCCGTTCTTAAATGTAGGGGACGTATCAGACGTGACGTCAAAAGTTGGGGTGCACTTGTGAAAAAACGTTACCAGGTGTACTAAACGGTAAACATCTGTTTCTTGTAAACAAACACATATAATAATTATATACCAACGTGTGAAACGTTTATGCTTGCATTCATTGAGTAATTATGTCCCCTTTTTCGATGACGCTGTATGCTATGAAAAAACCTTTGAACCGAAATGAGAGACAGATAGTCGGATAGGCGCAGATGGTTACACCAATAGACGAACACCTTCGGTGTGTTTTAAAAATCGTACACAATCTGTTAATCAGTTTCTCCGAAAACGTGAAAGAACTAGGGATCTGGGTGTATACTTATATTTGCCTCTCAGTTTATTATATTTTTTTCCAAGTAAAGGAAACAACTTAGTCAAATTACCTTGGCAATTATGGTGGCACATCTCCGTCTCTGTTCCGTTACCATGGCAATCTTCACCACCATTCGCTGGAGGAGGGCGTGTGCAAGTTCTTGTACGTGTCCTTTGTCCATTTCCGCAGGTTTTCGAGCATTGGCTCCAGGTTTTCCAATGTCCCCATCCGCCGTCCACTGTCATAACAAAATAAGAAATTTGAAAATTACAATCTTCGAAAAAAAAAATAAATAAATAAAAATAATGTTGATGAAGAGAGATTTTGTGTACACTTATAATATACGTGATCAATATACGTGTTTTCCCTATCCTTTTCTATTAGGGACGTCAAATGCAAGTCTTGTTTAGGAAAGGGTTAAATCCAATAATGAATAACTTTAGTGCAACTAAATACCAATTTATTTTCCATTCGTAAATCTCCAATTTGTCGTTTATAACAGCTTAAAATGGATCGATCCTAAATTTTCTTTCAATGGGTTTATTAACCTTGCGGGAAATCGAGCATTTATTCCTAACCATAGGGTGCCCGTTGTCGTGTTCCGTCACTTTCATATCAGAAATTTACATTTTCACTACGACATATGCGGTTATTCGAGCTATCTACTGTGGTTATCGCAACCCAGGAACTTCGAGATATGGAGAGGCCGCGGCCTTAGCGCAGTTGGTAGCGCATCTGCCTCTCATTCGAGAGGTCCCGAGTTCGATACCTGGCCGCGGCTAATACCCTTTCTGACAAAATTGTCACCCAACAATGGGTTTGAAATCGTTAACCTAAGTGAGCGAGCAGCTGGAGGCTCGGTAAGGGTGTTGTGGTAGTACTGGTTTGAGAAACAACAGGAATCCATGGGTAGGTGCTCCAGCCGCCGCGATATGACCCTGGTAGTTGAAAACGGCGTAAAACCCCAATAAACCCAAACTCAAACTCGAGATATGGAGAAAAATGTTTTAACTTTAATTGGACAAGAAGCCGCACAACATATACCGTGATCTTTACTGTCGCCTTCACATTGTTTGCCAACACATTCCGTTACTGGAGAGTTACATACTCCACGGTGGGTAACCCACGTGACTTTTGGGAAGAGTTCATACTGAAAAAATCGTCCGCTTCGAATCAGGTTTTGTTGCATTTCTCAGCTTATACTTTACTGAATTTGACGAGATAAAGTGCATCGTACGCACCTTTGAGAGGGCCATTCCCTATTCTAACTCACTCTGCTTGAAATCCAGCGGTTTCTTCAAACATTCAAACGAAAGTGTTTTTCGGTGCAAAACGAAAGTGGGAAGCGTTCACGTGCACCGAAAAAATCTTTCGCTTGAATGTTTGAAGAAACCACGGGATTCGGACCACAATGAGGTACAACCACCAATGACTCTCAAATGCGCGTTCGGTGCACTTTATCTCGTCAAAATCCGTTGTGTATAGGCTGAGAATTGAAACAAAACTTACTTTGAAGCGGACGATTTTCTCGGTGTGAACGCTTCCCAAAAGGCACGTGGGTTACCCACCGTTACTCTCCAGAGCCGAGGCCTATTGATTAAATCATCAAACTACGACCTCTGCAGTTTTTGATATATCAACCGACTATTTGGTCGTCATAGTCTAATTATAGCACACAATTTGAATGATCAAATCAAAATCGTTCAGTCTTTACTCACACGCGCGGTCATTCATGTAAACAGTGATAACATCTAACAGATTAACCTATGAATTGTGCTCTGCATAATTACGTCGTTTCTATTTTTGGCTGATGATTGTTATTTGAGACGTCAGCCAATCAAAATCTGTATCAAAATATTCAAATGTTTTGATGTATGCACTCAATGATTGGATAACGAAATCCCGCCAAGGCCCCGAGATTAGACGTTAAATACCCCCGTGGGAACAAAGTATCATTTCATCATAGTTTACGAAGAGGAAATGTACTTTGTTGTAAGAAAGTAACCCACCGTGTACTCGGTGTCTTTTAGAATCAAAAACATAATCTGTCAATCAAATATCCGATTGACTCAAGGTTGTTATATTGCGTTTTTATTCACCTAAAAGGGTGTGGCTAAGCCAAAAGGTTATTCGACGAGTTTACTTCTCGATACATTGGTTAATATAAGAGAAAAACGTGCGGCACGAGCATGAAAACATTTCGAAATTGAAAGACTGTGCGATTGTAAAACGTGTTATTAAAAAACCTCGTAGATACAGCTTGATTCAAGCTGCAGTTACAATAATTTGCAATAACACCGACGATTTACCGCTAATTGAAAACGCTGTTTCTCCTCAATCTTCAATGAAATAACCGTTTACTAGGCTCCGCCCTGTCTCCCGAAAAAAATCAGAATATAAAGATCATTGATTTATTAAATTATCTAGGACCTATTTACCTTTAATCGGGCAGGCGGCCGCGCCACATATACGTTGTTCTGTACTACTGCCTTCGCATTCATTACCACCATATTCTGGTACTGGAAAGTCACATACTCGTTTTCTGTTAGAATCAAAATTAAAAATATCAATCAAAAATCAAATTGACTGAAGATTATTGTTTCGTTAAAGCAGAGGCTTAAATGGTGTCCGTTTTGTTACAGGATTTTTTTTTTTCATTATTGCAAGAGCGCGGATTATTCTTTTTTTTTTTTGCATTATTGCCAGAGGCCGCCCACATGTCATAATGTGGTATACCGCAACACTCTGGGGTTGGAGAGTCACATACTCGTTTTCTGATATTGAAACTAAAATAAAGTCAATAAAACAACTGACCCTTCTATTGATTCATATGGCTCACAATAAATGACCTGGCAGAACATCTCTAGCTTATTTAGCTAGAGATGCTCTGTCAGGTCATTTATCAAGAGCTATCCCATAAGAGGTTCGGATGTGTTTCACTTTTCATTCGAGATTTGTTCTTGCTTATTTTTCCCATACATTCACATATTGAATAATATGGTATTGTCACACGGGACATGTTCAGTGAAGATAGTGGTCAAATAAGACCACAGAACGGAAAAACCCATCATTGAGCATGACTTAATTCTGTGCGCACAGTAAAAAAATAAGGGGAGTATTACGGATTTCAATCGACCTGACGCTTACCTTTATTCAAAATGTGTTCATATTTCGCATTTAGCGTTACATTCATCAAAAAGACTTGTAGGCATATCATAGTTCTCAGATATATACTCAGTTCCAAAAGAAAATGTGCACTTTTAAATTTTGAATATCTCGAAAGTTAAACCGTCTACCACAAGGAAATTTTGTACGACACATCTCAAGACTATTGACAAACGATATATTGATGAAGAAATAACATAGCACGCACAAATTTTCTGCTTGATTGCGATTTTGCATTTTTAGTGTTTTACGTATGCCTCACGTGCTGAATGAGTTATTGATCAGAAATTACACTCGCTGCACTCCTTTTGGCATATCGTAGCATAAAATTACATGTTCATTACATTTGTACATAGTGCATTAGCGTGAAACGAATTACAATTAACGTTGGTGAGCAAGACCGAACCTGGTGAAAACAAAAACCTTCCGAAAATTTGAATTTGTATGGTATTCATTTTCTAATAGCAATTGGTCATTTGTATGGCATCTTAAAGGCAAACAAATTCGCTTTAGAATGTTATTGCACCGTTCGACGGCAATTCACTAGACTACTAACGTAGCGATTACTAACGTTGACATACACGTAACGTCTACAAGAAAGTTCAATCTTTAACGTGGAAATGGCTTGGACGGCCTGGCCAAACCCTACAACAGCATAATAAGCTTGTAACTCTATCCACAGGAAAAGCTGTAAGGAGTGCAAATCTCAACACCACCAACACCATAATGATCTGACTATGTGTATGCAATATGAGCAATTCTATCGACATCTGTTTTGATCACAATTTTCTTTAAGGTCTAATCTGAAGTATGATATCACTTTTACTCCCTAAATTGCCATTAACATTGTAAAAATTAAGGTAAAGGTAAAACGCAAAAGTGCACACTTTCTTTTGGAACTGAGTATAACATTTATACAAAAATATTACTGAATTGATATTAAAAAAAACCACCGGAGGCGTGTAATTTATGGTAATAAAAGCTAAAGCTGCAACTTGTGAAATGAAATCTGTAATAGAAACATTACAACACTGTCCTTGCGCTTGAATATTTAACGATTACCTGGTTTGTGTTCCATTTCCACATGTTACTGGACAACTCGACCACGTGAACCATTCTCCCCACTGCCCATCCACTGTTAAAAACAAAACAAAACAAAAAAACAAAAAACAACAACAACAAATAAATAAAAATAAAAAAAAAATGTAACAAAATCTGTAGTCCGGTCACGATATTACAGCACATATTTACAAAATTTGCCTTTAAAAACTAGAAACTATCGAAGTGTAACCTACAGTAATTTTGCATGTGATGGTTCGAATCTTGCAGGAGTCTCACACCTGCAAGATTGAACCGACATATGCAAAATTGTATTGGGAGTGCTTTTCCCATTGTTCACATAGGTAAACTTTTTGTTATTCGTATTAACGTGACCGGGCTTTACAGAATTTGAACCAATATGCATGCAGAACTTAGATTATGAACGCTAGCTTTTCCCATTGCTTACATAGGTAAACGTTTTGTTATTCATATCATGTGACTAGACTATGTTATCGCAACTTGACTTAATTGTCGTGCGTTAGTCAGTGTGGACTATAAAACCCCTTCTTATCTATCGATCTGTGCAGTCCCATTATTTTAACTACTTGGACTCTGCATGCACTCGTTAGAATTTCTCCGCTCATAAACAGGCTACTTGCACAATGACATTTCGGGTGACGGGTTCGAGTCCATAAATCGTCGCTTTGCAACCAAAGACCTCGTAACTGCAGCTTGCTTTAAGCTGCAGTAACGAGGTGGTTGTTTTTTTGCAAAGCAGCGATATGTAAACAATACCTGGACAGGACACGTCCTCATTACAATTTCTCCGCTCATATACAGGTTCCTGGCACAAAGATAAGTCAGGCATCGGATTAGAGCCCCTAAAACACACTTTGTTACGCTGCTGAATCCCTGATGGTCCACATGTTACCGTACACTTTGTCCATTGTGTCCATGTTGTTATTATAGGGGGATCTGTGGGTAACAAAGTTGATAAACATGTTTAGTTTTTATTTTTACACACTTTGTTTCGTTGCTGAACGTTGCCTTCAACATATTGGTATACCTGTGATAGTAACTGTTGATCACAACCGACCAAAAAACGACAAAAATAGTATTCAAATAAGCCATACATCAGATAAAAGGGGTCGGTAAGGCGGGGTATATGCAACAAACTGCTTGACTCATAGATAAGAAAGCCATTGCACAATTTCTTACCTAAAGCGTGGCTAATTTGGCCGATTTGGGTCAAGTTTTGGAAAAGGTTTAGAATTTCACAAATAATTCATATATACTAGAACAAAGTTCAGTAAGGCTGGGTACATGCAACAAACCTTTCGAAAATCGATGCAAAAATAAGAAAGTTATTGCAAAATAATTCACCAGAATCGAACCAATTTTGTCAACAGTAGTTATCCATCCCATGATGCTTAATCTCCTTCATGATGATATGGTTTACCTGCCCTACGTTCAGGAAGGCATCACGTTAGCTCGAAAGTGATCACGTATCGTACCGTTTTCCTACTGAACGACCTGTTAACTTTTCACGTGAGCAAAATATGGCTCACAGATTTGAAGGTGGTGTGCGAAGCTAACAGCACTTCGGCTTCTGCATATCCGAACGGTATTTAAATAGGAAAAGTTGGTAGTTACCAGTCGGACATGGTGAATCACTACACTGTCGGACTTCTGACAGTGGCTTGTTACAGGTTGTACCTCCATAGGCTGGTGTTGGGTTTGAACATGCCCTGGTTCTGAAGAAAAAGAAAGTAACGTTTTCATCACTTTATTGGTTAGAAAACGGCACCAATTCTGAATATTGCAAATCAGACTTCTGACAATGGCTAGTTGCAGGGTGTACCACCAAAGCCATGATACGGTTAGAACATAAAGAAACATTATTGCAGCTTATACATGAACATTCGGATTCTCATTTATAAATGACTTGAAAAAAAAAAAAAAAAAAAAAAAAAACAACAACAACAAAAAACAACAACATCAACACTTCAGACACAAGATAGATGCGTTTGTCTCATCTTAACTATTGGTTTGACCTCGACCATAATGTCGGATCTTGTGACATTTAAAACACACGTACATGTGAAATACCGTATCATTTACAATAAAAGATAACCAAAACATTGACAAACAGAATATTATGCATTTTGATCTATCAATAGGAGACATAAGAACAATGTTTATCAAAATATAGAGTTACTGACCTAGACTGGGTACCATTACCGCAAGACATAGAACAGGATGACCATGGCGTCCAGTCTGTTACGCCACCGTCTGGGAAAAAATGAATGGTGCTAATTTTCAACATAAAACTCGTAACTACAGCTTGTTTAAACCTGTATTTACGACGTTTCTTGTTGAAAAACGCAATAGCGTTAGTGTTATTGCAAAACCTCGTAACTTCAGCTTGATAAAAGCTTGAGTTACGAGGGGTTTTGCAATAATATGCTCCATTCTATGACATGATTTCGACAGTTTTGTTTCGGGCGCGTAGGAATATTTTGACATCATTGACATATCTGACGCGACAAAATCATGGTGGGGAATCACGTGGCACGACAAAAACATAAATTGCTGAAAATCTTCAATTAATCTGTTTATATATACGTGGTTCATTTGAAAATGGCTTGAAGCCTCCATCAACTTACTGAATGGGATTGATCTTTTCAAGAGCACCTACTGAGAAAAAGTATTAACGAACAAATTAAATATATTGCAGAGCCTTTTAAAATTTCTTACGTTTTACTGTTTAGGTGAGGGTTAAAAGACGAACAATTCCTGACCTATGGGTTGGTTAGGTCCATAGCGCGGATGATAGTGCATCGGAATCTAACCTATGAGGTTCCGGGTTCGATCCCCGTCCGTGGCAAATATCCTTTCAGGCAAAATTTTCTCCGGCACATGGCTTGATACCTATGTGGCCAAGCATCTGGATGCTCGGTAAAGATGTTGTGGTAGTACCGGCATGAGAAACGACAGGAATCCATCGTTATGTTCTTCAGTCGCGATATGACCATAACAGTTGAAAACGGCGTTATAACACCAATTAGCCTATTTCCACTAAACCCCCCCTCCCCCCCCAAAAAAAAAACAGCCACCGGAAGTCATCCTTTGATGACTCAATTATGGTCAATCACCGTTCGTTGCTTGCTTGGATGCTTGCTCGGAATTGGGTCAGAGCCTCGATCTGGCATAAAGAAACCGGCTAATGTGTTGCTATTTTTAGTATCAAATTGGAACCGTGTCTGTGTGTATACAATGTTAATTTCCCATAAACCCATTGTTTGCCACCGGAAGTGGTCTGCTGTTACGGAATAAAACGATAATGGAACGGGGCTAATAAACCAAATCTTACCTATGGGTTGGTTAGGTCCATAGCTACAATCAAAGTTACAGAAATCTTCATCACAGCATTTGAAACATAAATCAGTTGTCCCCCTTTTGCCGATCGCAATTTGTTGGGTGTAAGGCGCATGGTATGTCGTGTTACATCGCTGGGAAAAGAAAGAAAATTATGGCTCACGATAAATGACCTGGCAGAACTACTAAACTACTATTCATAATCAGTTTAGCCCTTTCATTCACATCATAGATCTACAATTTGAAACATAAATCAGTTATCCCCCTTTAACCGACGGCAATTTGTTGTGTGTAAGGCGCATGGTAGGTCGTGTTACATCGCTGGGAAAAGAAAGCAAATGACTAGTATAGCACACGATAAATGACCTGACAGAGCATCTCTAGCTATTAGCTAGAGATGCTCTGACAGGTCATCTATCGTGAGCTTTACTACTGTTTATAATTATTTTAGCCCTTTCATTGAAATCAAAGATCTACAATATTGTATCTACCTAAAATTTGATCATAGGCTACCTTTCGGCCAAGGTATCACTCAGAAATAGATTATACCGGTATAAATGCAAGTCATTTTAAGACAGAACATTAAAATCATGCACGAATCTCAATTGTAATGATTCCTTCGTGTGCGCATGCAAGGTCATACGATACATCATGGCTTATGACCCAGGATTGTTTTGTCTTTAACGTATACAACCCATCATTAGCACCAAAGAGTCAGAGGCGAAATTTGAAAATTGCCAGTAATACCGAACTTGTGTTACATTTCCATTCCAAATACAAACATAAGCATTTTGAATGGTCTAGAATTTTGAATTAATGCATACTTATGAAAATATTTGAGAACAAGAGCTGTCACTGTAAGATGACAATGCCCCCGACACCGCTTTGATTTTAAATTATGGCCAATCTATGTTCAAGGTCAAGGTCATCCAGGGGTCAAGGTCACCAAAGTATGTGCCTACAGAAAGGTAATGTACCAAGGAATGTTGTGGTAAAGTATGAAGCGAATATGTTAAGTAATAAGGAAGTTATGGCCAATGTTAAAGTTTTTGGACGGAATGACGGACAGACGGACGGACAGACAGACGGACAAACAGACGGACAGACGGACGGACGGACGGACAAGTCAAATTTATGATGCCTCCCTATCGGGGGCATAAAAATATTCCAAATTACCTCCATTGCATATGAATAAAGAGTAAAATAATATTTGTAAATTATTTTCTTTTTGAAGCATAATCTTGAAATCCTGCACGGTGAATCAACTTATGTGAAGTGTATGTACAATTGCGTGTAATTTGATGCATTTCGTATGGCTATAAAGTGGAGTTTTAATGATGGGCTGTATACCTTAAAGCGTAAATACCGACTTATTTGGTTGACATTACTCTCTTAAGAACAGAGCACATTATCTCTACATTCCATTTCGATAGAATGAGCTCTGTTCTCGCGGGGTCATTTCACGTCTAATCTCGGGGCCTTGGCGGGATTTCAGTATCCAATCGTTGGCTATACACAACAAAACAATTTAAAAAGCTGATACAAACTTTCATCGGCTGACACTTCAAATTACTGGCTTCAGCCAAAAATAGAAGCGACGTAATGTATACGTAATCAAACAAGATCAAACTGAATGATTTTGATTCGATAATTCAAATGTTACCGGCTTCAGCCAAAAATAGAAGCGACGTAATGTATACGTACTGATCATGCAAGATAAAACTGAATGATTTTGATTCGATAATTCAAATGATGTGCTATAATTAGATTATGACGACCAAATAGGCTGTTGGCGTACCGAAAACTGCAGAGGTCATATTTGATGGTTTAATAAATAGACCTCGGCTTTGGAGAGTAGGTTGACATGTATTACGGATTTCATTTGACCTCATATTGACCTCTATGCAAAACAACGCAACATTGTTCAAAAAGACTTGTATAATAGTAAACAGATATATAACAAGTATAAAAGAAAATATCACTGAATTGTTACTTTAAAAAAGCGCATGCATGTAATTTATGATAATAAAAGCTATAGCTGCGCCATGTGAAATGAAATATGTAATGATGTTAAACGGACAAATACTCACAGACATCGGTGTTATATGGACGCATCTACTGTCATACAACGTAAATGTATCCAGATTCTTACTGCTGATTTCACACGCCTACAAATAACATTGTGGGACATTTTATAAACGAGCAATAGGGATTAATTTTCTGCTAGAAAAAGATCGATTTTACCTTTACATCGCTGCTTTTCAACAAGCACCTCGGAACTACAGCCTTTTACAAGCTGTAGTTACGACGATGTTTTTTTTAAGGCGACGGCATATCGATAAATCGTCGGTGTTATGATACAATCTCGTTAATACGGTAAAATCAAAAACAAATCTAATCAAATATACGTAGGGGTCTACATAATTGATAAGTTTTAGTTAGATCAGGAGATTTTCTAAGCACGCATTATGTCGGTTGCTTTTTAAAAACAAGTCGTAACAATGCATTTTGGCATTCAGCGATTTCCCTCATATGACGTCAAATAGACATTGTTTGAATAAACGCTTACATGTTAATGAAGAATACGCCAAAAGAAACATTTCCTTCAAGATAAAAAGAAGATTCTTTATGACGGCCGAATTATACTTACGTAATTGACGTCACAATGCGTCACGTGACGACACCCGCCTTCGTCCTGATTGGTGCAATCAAAACAATAGGGACCCCTCTGTTCTCTAGCAAGGGCTGAATAGATAAAAAAAATCTGATGGACATTTCCAATAAATCCTAATATTTCATTTCTTTTCTTTAAAAAAGCACACCTTGGTAATCAAAGCTTTTGTAAAACTAGTTATGTATTTATTTGAAAAGAAAAGCGGCGATTAACGTTCATCAATCCCAATATTTCTGCTGTTATAAAAATGCAGTCTCAAACCCTTCGTGTTTGTTTTTAAATTTGCATTCGGACTCATGCAAATATACATGTATTCTTTTCCTTTCCAAATGCCATTAAAAAAAATGCCTCTTGACAATAAACGAAGAAAGGTCTGTAAGAATGCTTATCATCCGCCTATACAACTATGACGTATTGATGGCGTCAACATTGCAGTTTTCATGTCTTAAGGACAGAAGCCAAATATGTTTTAAAAGCGTTCGCCTGTGTATGGAGATTATGAAAGGGTTAAAGTAGCCCATTCCTGACGAGATTCGTGTGACGTCGAAATCACTCGGACGAAGTCGTAAACATTCGGCGATGGAATGTTTATGACGTGGTCCGAATGGGTATCGGCTACGTATGTTAACGACGTCGCACAAATAATTCCGACGTCGTGTGAATCTCATTGGGAGTGGACCACCTTAAATATATTTACGTGTTTGTCCACAGCCCTGGTAATTGCAGAAGTTTGAGTCGTTACAGCAGTTTTGGCACGTGATGATGTCTGATGACGAATCTTCTGGAATTGTGACGTCATCTAATACGTCATCAGGTGAAGACGTATCTCTTTTCCGTAGTCCGCATCTCTGAAAACAAAGAATACAATTAACCCATTACCAGACAACACAATTTTGGACTTTTCCATTTTGAAAGGTGTTGCAGACGACAATTTCAAGTTGATGAAATTTAAAAAAAGATCTTTCCATTTTGGGTTAGAAATCATTGTGGAAAATGCAGAAATTGTTTGTCGCAAGCAATTTCTTCATTTTCTACAATGATTTCCCAAGACTTTTCTTGTGAAGGAGTCAAAAGGCGTCACTGTGCAGTAACGGGTTAAGATGTTCCCATGGTTCTTGTAATATATTTGAAAACATCCAATAGGCCCATCGTTAATAAGAAAAGAAATTTCGGCCGTTTTGGTGGGTCCAAGAAGGACTGGGTGTTTCGGATTGAAAAGCGAAAAGCATGGCGTCATTCTGCCTCGAAAAAAGTAGTAGTCAGTTCAAAAATCGGTTCTTTCAAGACTTTATAGAATGGTTGTCATATTAACAAAGAAAATACTCGAAATTGTAATACAAGAATGACAAGACATGTTTGTAAAACATATATGCCCCCTCAAGGGCCTACATTTGATGTAGGTCAAAGTCCAAGGTCAAGGTCACAAGATCCAAGGTCATGGTCAAATATGAAAGGTCTTGGTAGGAGGTGTCCATGTGTGAAATATCAAGGCTGTATTATGTAAAAGTAAAATGAAATATAGGCCAGGTTAAAGTTTTTCAAAGTAGGCCAAATGCCAAGGTCATGGTCATGGTCAAATGTGAAAGGTCTTGGTTGGGGGTGTCCATGTGTGAAATATCAAGGCTGTAGGTGTAAAAGGACATGATATATATGCCTGGTTTAAGTTTTTTGAAAGTAGGTCAAACTCCAAGGCCAAGGTTGCAATATTAAAGGTCATGGTCAAATGTGAAAGGTCTTGGTAGGAGGTGTCTATGTGTGAAATATCAAGGCTGTAGGTGTAATAGGACATAAGATAGAGGCCAGGTTAAATATTTATAAAAGTATGTAAAAATCCAAGGTCAAGGTCACACAAGTCAAGGTCATGGTCAAATGTGAAAGGTCCTGATAGGAGGTGTCCATTTGTAAAATATCGAGACTGAATAGGTAACAGGACATGAGATATAGGCCTAGTTTAAGTTATTTAAAAGTAAGTCAAACGCCAAGGTCAAGGTCCAAGGTCATGGTCAAAAGTGAAATGTCTTGTTTGGAAGTGACCATGTGTGAAATATCAAGGCTGTATGCGTAAAATGACATGAAAATATAGGCCAGGTTAATGTGTTATAAAAGTAGGTCAAACACCAAGGTCAAGGTCACAAGGTCCAAGGTCATGGTCAAATGTGAAAGGTCTTGGTCGTAGGTGTCCATGTGTCAAATATCAAGGCTGTATGTGTAAAAGGACATGATATATTGGCTAGGTTAAAGTTTTTTTAAAAAGTAGGTCAAAGTCCAATGTCAATGTCACAAGGTCCAAGGTCATGGTCAAATGTGAAAGGTCTTGGTAGGATGTGTCCATGTGTGAAATATCAAGGCTGTATGTGTAATAGCACATGAGATATAGGCCCAGTTTACAATTTTTAAAAGTAGGTCAAACTCCAAGGTCAGGGTCACAAGGTCCAAGGTCATAGTCGTATGTGGTAGGTATTGGTCTATGGTTTCAATGTGTCGAATATCAAGGCTGTATGTGTTAAAGGACATGGTATATTGGCCAGGTTGAAGTTTTTTAAAAGTAGGTCAAACTCCAAGGTCACAAGGTCCAAGATCATGGTCAATTGTGAAAGGTCTTGGTAGGAGGGGTCCATGTGTGAAATATCAAGGCTGTATATGTAATAGGTCATGAGATATATGCCCGGTTTTATTTTTTTCAAAGTAGGTCAAACTCCAAGGTCAAGGTCACAATGTCCAAGGTCATGGTCAAATGTGAACGATGTTGATAGGAGGTATCTATGTGTGAGATATCAAGGCTGTATGTGTACAAGGACATGAGATATAGGCAAGGTTAAGAATTAAGTGTAAAAATCAACAAAGGGCAATAACTCCAAAAATTTGATGGCAGAGTTATGGTTTTTGTGCACTGCACCTTTCCATAATGAAATCTATCCACCTGTAAAGATTCATGATTCTTCCTTACATACTTTTTGAGTTGTGCTCCGGACAAGAATCAAGTTATAAAGTCAACAAAGGGCAATAACTCCAAAAATGTAATCGACAGAGTTGCGGTTCTTGTGCACTGCACCTCTCAATACTGAGATCTATCCACCTGTAAAGTTTCATGATTCTACCTTACATACTTTTTGAGTTATGCTCCGGACAAGAATCAAGTTATAAAATCAACAAAGGGCAATAACTCAAAAAAATTTGATCGGCAGAGTTACGGTTCTTGTGCACTGCACCTCTCCATAATGAGATATATCCACCTATGAAGTTTCATGATTCTACCTTACATACATTTTGAGTTATGCTCCGGACAAGAATAGAGTTATAAAATCAACAAAGGGCAATAACTCAAAAAATTTAGTCGACAGAGTTACAGTTCTTGTGCACTGCACCTCTCCATAATGATATCTATCCACCTATGATTCTTGATTCTACCTTTAATACTTTTCGAGTTATGCTCCGGACAAGGTTTGGTCTACGGACAGACCGACCGACCGACCGACCGACACTTGCAAAACAATATACCCCCATTTTCTTCGAAAGGGGGCATAAATATAAGACTAAAATCCAAAAGACAGAATAGTGTTTTGTACCGCTGCTTTTCAACAAAATACTCGTAACTGCAGCTTGTTTTAAGCTGCAGTTACGAGGTATTTGTTCAACAGCAGGAATATGTACCTGTTGTGATCTACATCCCGAATTATACAGGGTTTGGCCACCAGAGGTCACAAACTGGTCTATAAAACATTCCTGAAAAATAATAATATAAAGCAAACAAATCATTTTCCAAAAGAGAATTGACTACATGGACAATCACAATCAATTGGTGGACAATCACGTGATACAACAATTTCAGAAAATCTTCAATAACTTCGTTAATATGGGATAGATTTGAATTCGGTTTTGAAGCAGAGACGGTAGACAGACGCAACGCATTAGATGGACGTGAAGGATTTTTGAAAAATCAACTGATAAAAAATTTATTGAAGATAAACCAAATTTTTTGTTTATCCTTAATTAGTTTTTTATCTGTTGATTTTTTC
Source organism: Fragum sueziense (assembly GCA_963680895.1). Taxonomy (NCBI): domain Eukaryota; kingdom Metazoa; phylum Mollusca; class Bivalvia; order Cardiida; family Cardiidae; genus Fragum; species Fragum sueziense. The sequence continues at coordinate 24,219 of CAVMGG010000710.1, forward strand.
AAAAATCCAACTCGTCCAGCATTCCTGGCATTTTCCCACATTCTCTGCTTCAAACCGAATTCAAATTGGTCAAGTATTAAAACAGATATTGAAGATTATCGGAAATTCTGAGTCACGTGATCATACACCGTGATGGTTATCATATAAGATCACAGTTTTTTAATAAAGAGATAAAGAGAGAGAGAGAGAGTAAATCCATAGATCTATAAGAACTGTCACTGTTGTTGGTCATGTTGTAAAATGTCACAAAATGAAAAAGGCATAGGCCGATAATAAATTATTGAAGCTTCCCCCAATAATGTCAATGCTTGATAGTACACTTTCGTACATTGTATGCTTTGTTTTCTGCAATGATTTTTAAGTTGGATAAGTGTATAATTTTGAAAATGGTTAGTACAATTTAGTAAACAAACACAATATACGCCTCTTTTTTTACGCTAAGCCCATTTCCCCAGACGAAGCATATCATGGCTTTTTAACAAAAACTCGTAACTGCAGTTTCTTTTTTAATTCCTTGTTTTCTAGTTTTGATGTGCCACGTAGAGAAAGTTTTGTAGATCGTTGAGACAAAATAAGAGTATGCTAATAATCAGCATTTTCTCTTTTTGACTCAATATTTTCTGTGCTACTTTGTAGACAAATACAATCTTTTTTAACATATATTTTGTCGTCTGCTGAAGCTTTCATATTGGATCGACCTAAACGTTTGTCGTCAGGTAAAGTGTTGAAAAGAAATAGTACCTCGTTGTCGGCACACAGTGTTACAGTGTCACAAAAGTACGGTTTGTACATATCATTACACTCAAAACATCGGATCGTTGCCTCATCTGTAATTAGGAAAGAGCTTGGGTGGTAAATAGTTTTTCATATCAGGCCCGTATGAACAGGGGCTGGGAGGGGGGGGGCTAAGCCCCTAATGTTGACGAAAAATGTCATTTTTTGTTTATTTTGCACTGAAAATTTAGGCAAAATCCAATTTAGCCCCCGCCCCACTAACATTCAGACATACGAGCTTCAGCACACCCAATATAAAATTGCTTCCTACGGGGCTGCATGTCATTTTGATAGCATAATGAATTCTGATCCGTCTACTCATTCACGCAGACTGATCAAGGAGCGCGTTGTTATTTACGAGTTTGTCGCACAAAGTTAGGGCCAGCATGGTGTTTGGATGTATGATATGCCTTTTTTGTAACTTTAAGTGAAACAAAATCAAAAACAGAAAAGCGCACAAAACAACAACAGTAAAACAACAACAGTAGCAACAACGACGACAGCAGCGGCCACAGCAACAACAAACAAACTTAAAACAGTGAAATAAATAAATATAATTATGACGTATTTCCACCTTCCTTGCTTCAAGCCATTTAAAAATCGGTCACGTATTAACCCTTTCCCAAACGATAAAATTTTAGGGTGATCCAATTTGAAAGCTGCTGCAGACCACAAAATGAATGTTGATGAAGATAAGATTTGTGTATGATACAGCTCAGAAAATATTGAGACAAAAGGAGAAACTGCTGGTTATCAGCAGTTTCTTCTTTTGTTTCAATGTTTTCCCAAACCTTTTCTATTAGGGACGTCAAAATCAGGTCTTGTTTGGGAAAGGGTTAACAGAAATATTGACGATTTTATGCAATTGTTGTTGTTGTTGAGTCATGTGATTCCCTGCCGTTATCCATAGCGACTTTGTTTATATCGGTATTGTTTGAAATCTCACATGGGTGTTCATATGAGTACTTGAGTAACTTACTTTTGGGTAGCCCTGACAACAAAAATGCAAATCCAAACATAAACATGTACTTTAAGGAAGACATTATTTTCCTGCCAAATTCCCAGACTTCGTGTTTTCACAACACCATTGTCCTACATCGTGGCCCAGATTTGACCTTAAAGGAGATAAGGTATAATATATCTTTATAATGCTCAGATGGGAATTATGAATTGAATTATCATATCATATACAGTTGAATCTCGTTATCTCGACATAGGATGAGTCGAATTTCTTCTTAAGTCGAAGTGAAAATCTGGTCCCGTCCTCATCAATTAATATAAAGAATTCAAACGATTCGATTTCGAAATAAATATTGCAACTGAAATAAACAGTAGATCTAGTATGAAATGAATAGAAATTGCTCGTTTCGACCAGGTTTTACCCCTTTTCTTCTCTTTTTTTTTATTATGAACGTAGCCTAATTTTTGAGCAACACTAATAGTCAAATTACATTTTAATCGAAACTGAACAATTGCGTATCATGGTCGCCGTACAATATGAGAGCTCATTGCAGAACTATTGTTGAACAAAAGTTCTTCCCTTGAAAGTCATCAATTTTGTTTTTTGCACATTTAAATCAAATAAAGTTATTTGAATCTAGAAAGCGTTCATTTGATTGGCCAGGAGAAAAGGTCATTGAAGATGCCCCCTAACGGATGTCTGTCAAATGTTACTTCACAGTTAGCACCGGACTTCCATCATATTGATTTTGACACTGAATGTACACCATACAATTGGTATTATTACGAAAGGGTATTTCTTTAACACGAATAATACTGCAAATGACATACTCGCTATTTCCGTGTACTAATGATCAATTCATCGCTCATTAAGATATAATATTCGTCGCTTTTTAACAAAAACCTCGTAACTGCAGATTTTTAAAGCTGTGGTTACGAGGTCTTGGTTGAAAAGCAGCGATATGCTTGATTTAATTCGTCGTATTTACATCTGTCAAATCGAACACGAACTTTCATTCATTTATCAGGAATGGTTCTTGCTTTTTCTAGCGAAGGTTTTTTTCTGAATTTTTGGCCATGTTCTTTACAAATAAATCATTAGGTTGTCTGCGGCAGCTTTAACCTGGGGTACGCATCATATATGTTTGAAATCATTGCCACATATCAATTCTTTTTTATCCTTTACCAGAAAAAGAAGACTTTGGCAAACATTGTAGAAAATGAAAAGATTGCTTGTGACAAGCAATTTCTTGATTTCTCCTAAAGCTCTTTCCCAGAAAGACAAAACATTGTAAGATTTAATTCAACTTGAAATTGTCGTCTGCAACATCTTTGAATTTAGACCAGTCTAAAACTTTGCCGTCTGGTAATATATAGGTAAACAATTTGTCCTGTCACCATGATAATGATTTTAAAACGTATTGTTTTATGGTTTTGTTTGGGAAACCCAAAATTTAAAATAGGTTTTTTGGTGAACCGGGACTTTATGTCCAGGGAGCTAATGTCACAGCTAGTATCGGCGTCGCGTCCTGTTCCGTCGCGCCTTTCAAAAAAACTAGCTAGAGATACAGTCATGATATATCACACATGAATACTTCCCGCCAAGACCTTTCATTTGGGCCGTGACCCTTGACTTTGTAGGCCGCTACCATAGCGCATTTGGTATAGCACCTGCCTGCATCTGCCTCTCACTTGAGAGGTCCCGGATTCGATCCCCTACCGTCCCAAATATCCTTTCCGACAAAAATGCCACCCTTCAATGGTTTGTTATCGTTAAACTATGTGGGTGAGGAGCTGGAGGCTCGGTTAGTGTGTTGTGGTAGCACTGGTATGAGAGACAATACATGTATACCTCCTGCCAAGTCTTTTCATTTGGGACCATGACCTTTGACCTCTTGACCTTGACACTGGAGTTAAGCTGTTTTAGTGACATGCTCCCGTATAGGCGAGCTTTGTTGTCCGCTAACAACTCTTGTTGTAGTAATGTGCAACTCTGAAAACATTTTGAATCAGAGAACGTTGAGAAACATCAGGAATTAGATAGACGTGGTAGATTTTTTTTTAAAAAAATCGGCTGGTAAAAAAGTTATTGACGACCGACAAAATTATGGCCCATTTTACTCCCGTCTTTTTAAAGTCACTTCTGGTAATTGGAAATCTATTGAAGATAATCATAGATCCTGATCAGACTGTGCGTATTCACAGGCTTATGTGAACCCACGTTGGTTTGAAATGTCATAAGGTCGCCTTTTCCAAAGCCTGGTCCAAATTATTAAAGCTATTCCAAAACAAGGCCCATTTTGACTTTCATAATAACTTTGTAAGCTATGGAAAACAATAAGACAAAAGAATAAAATGCTGATGACCAGAATTTTCTCCGTTTGCCTAAACACTTTCTGCGATATACTGAAGACAAATAATATTATACCTTTATCAAGATCCGTTTTGTCGTCTGCTGCAGCTCCTAAATTCGAGTAGTCTTAACTGTCGCTTGGGAAAGGGTTAACCCGTTACCACATTGATGCTTTTTGACTCCCAACAAGATAAATACCTAATACAACATTGTGGAAAATGAAGAAATTGCTTGTGACAAGCAATTTCTTCATTTTCCACAATCTTTTCTACATAGAAAGACAAAAAAAATGAACAAATCCAATCGCTTGAAATTGTCGTCTGCAACATCTTTTAATTTAGACCAACCTAAAATTACTCCGTATGAGAAAGGGTTAAATATGTCAGAAATTTAATGTCACAAGTAGCCATAAATCATCTAAAATAGGAAATATGGTTTAATAATGACTTGTTATAATTCTTTGATTCCTTTTGTGATATCAATATCGCTGCTTTTCAACGAAAACCTCGTAACTACAGCTTATTTAAAGCTGTAGTTACGAAGTTTTCCTTGAAAAGCGACGATAGATAACTGTTTAACCCTTTAGCAAACGATAATATCATTCTAAACAAAGCTGCTATAGCGGGCAATTTTATGCTAATGAAAAATTTATTTGTTTATGATATAGTAAGTCTACGGGATAGATTGAAAAAAAGGGAAGAAATTGCTCGTTTTTGGCGTTTTCTTCTTTCGTCACAGAGTTGTCTAAAGTCTCTTCTTTTCGGAACCCCAAAATCAGATCTTGTTTGGGAAATGGTTCAATTATATAGTAAATAATGACTCTAGATAATTATACCTCTTTGATTCCTTTTATGATATGCATATGGAACGGTTAAGGTAACATTATCGTGCTTTTAATATCTTGGGAGGTCTTTTTTAATTTGAGGTGAACAATTTAGATTAATTTTATTCATAAGCTGTAAGTTTGAAATCGAACTTCCTTATTTTCACAATATTCTTTCTCCTAATTTTCCTTGTTAAAACATGTAGTTAATACTGATAGAGCGTGTGTGAAATAACCATAAATCAAAATAAGACATGGTTTACGTAATTGGACAGAATACTTGCCAATTGCAAGCTAACCATGTTCTTTGTGGGTTGAATTTTGATTTTTTCGTAAATAGGTGAACATTAAGTTTGATATTGCAAGAAACTGTAAGCTAAAATCAGACAATTTTACCATATAAACTGGATGTTATATTTTCCAATTCCAAGTGAGATATGATATAGATCTACATAAGGAATGGATAAACGATGGATTAGATTCTTTATTTTTGTTACATTTGGATTAATCAAGGTATTTACTGAGACAGAAGGACGGCACGTTCCTTTAGTAAGTATAATTACTGTTTTTCCTCAAAGGCCGTGGCCATGGCGTTGATGATAGCGCATTGGACTCTCACTCGTGAGGTCCCGGGTTCGATTCCCGGTCGTTGCAAATGTGCTTTCAGACAAAATTGTCTCCAACCAATGGTTTGAAATCGTTAACACATGTGGGCGAGTAGCTTGTGCCTCACTTAGGTGCTGTCGTAGTAGGATACTGGCATGAGGAACGATAGGAATCCATGGTTAGGTGATCCACGGTGTATAATCACGTGACTCAGAATTTCCGATAATCTTCAATATCTTTTTTAAAACTTGACCAAATTGAATTCGGTTTGAAGCAAGGTGAGAAAATGCCAGGAATAAGCTGGACGTGTTGGATTTTTGATAAAAAAAGTTATTGAAGATAAACCAAAATGTTGGTTTATCTTCAATAACTTTTTTATCAGTTGATTTTTCAAAAATCAACCACGTCCATCTAATGCGTGACGTCTGTCCACATTCTCTGCTTCAAACTATTAAAATTTAATCAAAATCGGTCCAGTATTTACAAAGTTATTGAAGATTTTCTGAAAATATTGTATCATGTGATAACCCACCGTGTGATCCACCCGTCACGATATTACCATAACAAATGAAAACGGCGTTAACCCCCAACCAAATAATTTTTCCCGAAATTTGACATTTTTAGGCTGGTCCAAATTCACAGATGATGCAAACACTTTTCTTAAAAAATGCTCAAGAATGTTTGCTCCAAACTCTGTATACCAATTAAAATCATATAATAGTTATGAAAAATATATTCTGTCAAAAGTAGGACTATGGGGGCAAATTTTATTGGATGTGTATCCTATAGCTTAAGTTTTATCATTTTTCAAAACTTGCCAGGTTGATTGTCCAGAGACAGTTTAGGCATTACATTCATACCATCTTAAATATTTCTCGTGTATGTTTCCCATTGCCGTATGTTTCCTATTGAAACAAAAATAAAATACGTTTCTGTCAGAGTGAAAGCATAAAATTTAACTTTAAATTTCATATATCGTCGTTGTAAATGCAAAACCTCGTATCTCGTTTATGGAAAATTTCAAAGGGAGGGAAAAAATGTAATAACTTTTCCCAAACTGAAATGTTTTACTTGAACTTTGGACATACATGTATTGTTCATGAATAATGTTTCATTGATACTGATCGGTAAAAAAATATCAAAACCTGCGAGAATTGTCTAAACTGGAGACACAATTTTGTACTTTGAAAATAGCAAGAATCGACATACGAGCTTTTGCATTTACACCGACGATATACTACTCAAAACTTATAAGTACTCCGACTACATCATAAAGTATATCTCCGGACAAGCATAAGATATCTTAACCAAATTTGACACAACTTCACTTCAACCATAATGCCATCATATGTTGAATTTTCATAAAATTCACGACAACTTGAATTGAACAAGAAGCAGCTAACGGAGACCGCTGTTGGTAGCAAAAGTCACAAAATCACTCTCTTGTGTGTTGCATGTTCTCTTCCATGACAGCATGGTATCAGGAACGAATAAACAGTTTGTAATTCCTGAAATATACTGTAGGGATATCTTCTTAATATTTTAGAAGTCTATGTAAGGTTCTTTACGCTCGCTAAGCATGTGCCAGATCATCATCATACTGGACAGTAAATCGTTAGTCTGTAAAGCACTTTTTCACAATCGGTAAATTTAATGCACAATTGGCAACTAAACACGAACATGTTAATTGTTAGGTCATGGTTGATGCGACTTGTTCATAGGCATGGTTAATTTAGCCATTATCGGATAGTTTGGACACTGAATGGTCTCCCTTGAAGGCATAATGTATCCCTTTCTATGACAGCGTCTGGACGCTTCAACTCACATAGGCGAGACAAAACAATGTTACGGTCATAATTCCGGTTTGATTTCCTATCACTTGGTTGTCTTGGTAGGTTGACAGCAATTCCGGTTTTTCTGTACTCGGCCACAAGTTGGGTGATAGCAGTTGCATGTGCATTCATGAAACGGGTTGCTTTTCTTTTGAAAAATGACACGAATGTAGCAAAATGTTGATGTTTGACAGTAATGAACGATATTTTGTATTAAAGGGGGGTCTCATTTGCGCCCACGCACAGATTTTCTTGTAACTTTACTCATAGAATGCCTCTGACCTATGAACTACAAAAATATATTCCTCTTACTCAAAGAGTGCATAAAGGTCTTTACGCGGCACCTTAAAATGTTCCCTGTTTTCATTGATACCCGTCTTGCAAAAACTCAATGTTGGCTATCTAGTCTTGGTATAAATCCACAAGTTTTAATACAAATAGCAAGAGGAGTCATTGTAGAAACTTTTGATACCAATACTGTTGGTCCCAACATGCGCAAAAAATTCTTAGAAATTAATTAAGTCAGAAATTGTCAGAAAAATAGACGAGAAATTTTCAAAACCTAAAATTCTATCAAATATTTTTGTATGTTCCCATCCTTGTCAACCTGTGAAATTGATAGGAAAGTTGGCCATATATGTTTCCTGTTTGTATGCAAAATTTGGTGAAAATTTGAAACCGGTAACATTGTCAAATAATGAGAATTGTGAACAACGGCACCTTAAGATGCTCCCGGATTTCAATGATACCTGTCTAGCAAAAGCACAATTTTGCTTACCTAGTTTTGATATCAGCCCCAAATTTTAAATCAGAATAGCAAGAGGAGTCACTGTAGAATATTTTGGTACCAATATTGTTGATATCAACATGAACAAAAAAATTCGTAGAAATTTATTTAGTCAGAAATTGTCAGAAAAATAGCCGAGAAATTTTCAAAACCTAAAATTCTATCAAATATTTTTGTATGTTCCCGTCTTTGTCAACCTATGAAATTGATACAAAAGTTGGCCATATATGTTCCTGTTTGTATGCAAAATTTGGTGAAAATCTGAAACCGGTAACATTGTCAAATAATGAGAATTGTGAACAATGGCACCTTAAGATGCTCCCGGATTACAATGGTACCTGTCTAGCAAAAGCACAATTTTGCTTACCTAGTTTTGATATCAGCCCCAAAGTTTAAATCGGAATAGCAAGAGGAGTCACTGTAGAATATTTTGGTACCAATATTGTTGATATCAACACGAACAAAAAAATTCTTAGAAATTTATTTAGTCAGAAATTGTCAGAAAAGTAGTCGAGAAATTTTCAAAACCTAAAATTATATCAATTTGTTTTTGTATTTTTCCGTCTTTGTCAACCTATGAAATCGATAAGAAAATTAGCCATATATTATGTCCCCTGTTTGCATGAAAAATTTGGTGAAAATTTGAAACCGGTAACGTTGTCAAATAATGAGAATTGTGAACAACGACACCTAAAGATGCTTCCGGATTTCAATGGTTCCCGTCTAGCAAAAGCCCAATGTTGCTTATCTAGTTTTGATATCAGTCCCAAATTTTAAATAAGAATAGCAAGAAGAGTTATTGTAGAACATGTAGAACATTTTCAGACCAATATTTTTAATAGCAACATGCCACATAATTTCTCAGAAATCTATTTAGTCAGACATTGACAGAAAAACTACCCAGAAAATTATATGAAACCTAACATTCAATCAAACTCTTTGTATGTTCCCGTCTTTGTCAACAAATGGAATTAATAAGAAAGTTGGCCATATATGATCCCTGTTTGCATGCAACATTTGGTGAAAATTTGAAACCGGTAACATTGTCAAATTATAAAAATTATGAACAACGGCATCTTAACATGCTCCTGGATTTCAATGGTACCCGTCTAGCAAAAGCCCAATTTTGCTTACCTAGTTTTGATATCAGTCCCAAATTTTGAATCAAAATAGCAAGAGGGGTCTTTGAAGAACATTTTGGTACCAACAATGTTGATGCAAACATGAAAAAAAAAAAAAAAAAAAAAAAAAAAAATCTCAGAAATTTATTTGGTCAGGAATTGTCAGAAAAACAGCCGAGAAATTTTCAAAACCTTCAATTCAAATAATTTTACTTGTATGTTCCCGTCTTTGTCAACCTATGAAATTGATAAAAAGGTTAGCCATATATGTCTCCTAGTCGTATGCAGAATTTGGTGAAAATTTGAAACCGGTAACATTGTCAAATAATGAGAATTGTGAACAACGGCACCTTAGAATGCTCCCGGATTTTAATGGTACCCATCTAGCAAAAGCTCAGTATTGCCTTCATAGTATTGATATCAGTCCCCCATCTTAAATCAGAATAGCAAGAGGAGTCATCGTACAACATTTTTGTATCAATAGTGTTGGTACAAACATGCGAAAATGACGCATGTTCTTCTCAAATCTGAGATTATCAAAAAGTTAATATATCAACAAAGCAGTGGCTAGTGCATCATTACAATAGAAATATTAGCAATTTTGCATTCAAAGGCACAATTAATGTACAATAAAAACTGTTTTTGTGTTCTTTTTATTATCTTGAGCAGTGTAGTAAAGAAAAAATGTTTATATTTTTAATAACTGTGCGATAATGTGCTTATAAGGGCCCAGCACTGTAACCGGAAGAAGAAGAAAGTAGTCTAAGTGCTGATAAGCCACAAAGGCAAGTTAAAAAGGGTGACATGATAGATTAAATATGTAACATTATGCATCTCCTTTATTTTTCACCCCCACATTTTATAATTTACTCTGCTGTTTGGGATATTTTCTTCCATAATATTATTGGTGGGTGGGGTACGACAATGTGCCCATTATTCTTTAAAATCATGTTTTTGTGTGAAACAAGTTAAAATTGGTGCCATGTGTAAGTTGGTTATGTTAAATAAAGACACAACAAAGCACAATGAGCTATTTACAAATGTATTTGAAAATAATTAAGTAAAATCTTAGATTTTACATTCTTAGAAATCTGGACCCTTTACACTTAAATTCAAAAACAACACTGTTACCGGTTTTATTTTTTCTTCATATTTTACCATAAGCATGGGCATATATAAGGGCAACTTTTATTTAAATTTTATAGGTTGACAAAAACTGGAACTAGGTAAAATTTAGACCTGAATTTGGTCGAAATACTTAAAAACTAAAAAAATTGGCGATGAGGTCATACAAAATCTTCTAGAAAATTGTTTTTTGTTGAGTAATATATACTATTCTGGTTTATACACGATGAGAAATTATTAGACATATTTTTTTTGGACAATTTGGCTCGAATACGACAAAGCTGGGTGTATATGGCCTCGTTAAGTAAGGACACCCCAATTTTTAAGCAAAAATCTTAAAACTCTTAAAAAAATATTTTCCAGAAAAGATTTAAAAAAAAAACATTTCGGGAATAACGTGGTAATAAAGAATACTAACTTCATACCAAATTTCATGAAATTCCGAGCGTGGGCACAACCCTATGGGAATTTCTAATAGGGTGAGACCCCCCCCCCCCCCTTTTGTATAGAACGGCTGGAAACGTGGATATAAGAATATTACCTATGATTTAATTGCACCACCTTGTAAATCACCAACGGTTATGGGTTGTTGTTGTAGAGATTTTCGACGAATTTCATGTTTTTATGTTTGGTACGTCAATCCATAAAATATTAAATTGTAAATTAAGCACGTGGGGATTCGTGTATGAAACGCTGGGTGCGTATTTCAAATTTCTTTAAATTGCCGGAAGTTACCATTTTGCACAATAATTTTGCAAAATGAGAATGATATCGGTCAAGTAATGAAGTTAGGAAATAATAAACTTTATCGGCTTTTGATATTCCTTTACCGGGAAAATTTTGCGTAAAATAGAAAACGGAGTTTTGTTAAGTGTACATGCTGGAGTATTTGCCAAGATACCATATCATCACAAAAAAACATATCACATTTTCCCCATAATTTCACATTAACATTGTCATTTAATACATTTTATGAATGAAAGAGGTTTTTGCTTAAATTAAATTTTAGTTATATGCTACTAAAATAATGTATTATTAACTTAAATGAGCCGTAGCCTGAACAGCATCCGCAAACGGAATTTAATACTAATAACGTGATTTGAAAAGGGTAATAATGGTATAGAAATGAAATTTTACTTTTAGTTACAATACAACATGTATGTCTGAAATATGTATGATTGCACATACTGCCAGTATTCGTTACTATTTTGACACCATGCCTAAAGAACCACCATAAGTGACGCTGTGACATGTAAAATCCTTTATTTAGGTGCATATAGTCTTACATAAGAGAAAGCTCAAGGGCGGATCCAGGATTTTTTCCAGGGGGGGGGGGGGTCCAAGCC
>CAVMGG010000711.1:10000-19012 GCA_963680895.1 Fragum sueziense
ACTGACTGGCTGACCTACTGGCAGACTGACTGACTGACTGACTGACTGACTGACTGACTGACTGACTGACTGACTGACTGACTGACTGACTGACTGACTGACTGACTGACTGACTGACTGACTGACTGACTGACTGACTGACTGACTGACTGACTGACTGAGTAGCTGACTAACTGACTAACTGACTGACTGACTGACTGACTGACTGACTGACGGACTGACTGAGTAGCTGACTAACTGACTAACTGACTGACTGACTGACTGACTAACTGACTGACTGACTGACTGACTGACTGACTGACTGACTGACTGACTGACTGACTGACCGACTGACCGACCGACCGACCGACCGACCGACCGACCGACCGACCGACCGACCGACCGACCGACCGACCGACCCGACCCGACCCGACCCGACCCGACCCGACCCGACCCGACCCGACCCGACCCGACCGACCGACCGACCTACCGACCGACCGACCGACCGACCGACCGACCGACTGACCCACCCACAGACCGACCCACCCACAGACCGACCCACCCACCGACAGACTGACTGACTCAGTGACTGACCCACCCACCGACAGACTGACTGACTCAGTGACTGACTGACTGGCTCAGTGAATGACAGGCTGAGCAACTGACTGACCTACTGAGTGACTGGCTGACTTACAGACTTGATGACCTAAAGACAGACTGACTGACCCACTGAATGACAAATTGACCTACTGACTGACTGGCTGATCTACTGACTGACTGACTGATCTCTTGACCTGCTAACTGGTTGACCTACTGACTGACTGACTGGCTGACCTACTGACTGACTGAGTGACTAGCTGTCTGACAGACTGAGTGACTAGCTGTCTGACTGACTGACTGGGTGACTAGCTGTCTGACAGACTGAGTGACTAGCTGTCTTACAGTCTGAGTGATTAGCTGACTGACCAACTAACTGACTGACTTACAGATTGGCTGACCTAGTGACTGCTGAATGACCTAATGACGGACTGGCTGACCCACTGACTGACAGAATGACCTACTGACTGACTGGCTGACCTACTGGCAGACTGACTAACTGACTGACTGATCGATCGACCAAATGACTGACCTACTGAAAGACCTACTGACAGACTGACCTACTGACTGAGAGACAGACTGACTGACCTACTGACTGAATGACTGACTGACTCACAGACTGACTCACTGACTGTGACTGACTCACTGACTGACTCACTGACTGTGACTGACTCACTTACTGTGACTGACTCACTGACTGTGACTGACTGACTGATTTACTGACTGACTGACTGGCTGACATACTGACTGACTGAGTGAGTAGATGTCTGACAGACTGAGTGACTAGCTGTCTGACAGACTGAGTGACTGACTGACCGACCGACGGTAAGACCGACTGACTGACCAACCTACTGAGTGACTAGCTGTCTGACAGACTGAGTGACTAGCTGACTAACTAGCTGACTAGCTGACTGACTAGCTGACTGACTGACTGACTGACTGACCTTATGACTGCTGAATGACCTAATGACGGACTGGCTGACCCACAGACTGACAGAATGACCTACTGACTGACTGGCTGACCTACTGACTGACTGACTGACTGACTGACTGACTGACTGACTGACTGACTGACTGACTGACTGACTGACTGACTGACTGACTGACTGACTGACTGACTGACTGACTGACTGACTGACTGACTGAGTAGCTGACTAACTGACTAACTGACTGACTGACTGACTGACTAACTGACTGACTGACTGACTGACTGACTGACTGACTGACTGACTGACTGACTGACTGACTGACCGACCGACCGACCGACCGACCGACCGACCGACCGACCGACCGACCGACCGACCGACCGACCGACCGACCGACCCGACCCGACCCGACCCGACCCGACCCGACCCAACCCGACCCGACCCGACCCGACCCGACCCGACCCGACCGACCGACCGACCTACCGACCGACCGACCGACCGACCGACCGACTGACCCACCCACAGACCGACCCACCCACAGACCGACCCACCCACCGACAGACTGACTGACTCAGTGACTGACCCACCCACCGACAGACTGACTGACTCAGTGACTGACTGACTGGCTCAGTGAATGACAGGCTGAGCAACTGACTGACCTACTGAGTGACTGGCTGACTGACAGACTTGATGACCTAAAGACATACTGACTGACCCACTGAATGACAAATTGACCTACTGACTGACTGGCTGATCTACTGACTGACTGACTGATCTCTTGACCTGCTAACTGGTTGACCTACTGACTGACTGACTGGCTGACCTACTGACTGACTGAGTGACTAGCTGTCTGACAGACTGAGTGACTAGCTGTCTGACTGACTGACTGGGTGACTAGCTGTCTGACAGACTGAGTGACTAGCTGTCTTACAGTCTGATTGATTAGCTGACTGACCAACTAACTGACTGACTTACAGATTGGCTGACCTAGTGACTGCTGAATGACCTAATGACGGACTGGCTGACCCACTGACTGACAGAATGACCTACTGACTGACTGGCTGACCTACTGGCAGACTGACTAACTGACTGACTGATCGATCGACCAAATGACTGACCTACTGAAAGACCTACTGACAGACTTACCTACTGACTGAGAGACAGACTGACTGACCTACTGACTGAATGACTGACTGACTCACAGACTGACTCACTGACTGTGACTGACTCACTTACTGACTCACTGACTGTGACTGACTCACTTACTGTGACTGACTCACTGACTGTGACTGACTGACTGATTTACTGACTGACTGACTGGCTGACATACTGACTGACTGAGTGAGTAGATGTCTGACAGACTGAGTGACTAGCTGTCTGACAGACTGAGTGACTGACTGACCGACCGACGGTAAGACCGACTGACTGACCAACCTACTGAGTGACTAGCTGTCTGACAGACTGAGTGACTAGCTGACTAACTAGCTGACTAGCTGACTGACTAGCTGACTGACTGACTGACTGACTGACTGACTGACCTTATGACTGCTGAATGACCTAATGACGGACTGGCTGACCCACAGACTGACAGAATGACCTACTGACTGACTGGCTGACCTACTGGCAGACTGACTGACTGACTGACTGACTGACTGACTGACTGACTGACTGACTGACTGACTGACTGACTGACTGACTGACTGACTGACTGACTGACTGACTGACTGACTGACTGACTGACTGAGTAGCTGACTAACTGACTAACTGACTGACTGACTGACTGACTGACTGACTGACTGACTGACTGACTGACTGACTGACTGACTGACTGACTGACCGACCGACCGACCGACCGACCGACCGACCGACCGACCGACCGACCGACCGACCGACCGACCGACCGACCGACCCGACCCGACCCGACCCGACCCGACCCGACCCAACCCGACCCGACCCGACCCGACCCGACCGACCGACCGACCGACCGACCGACCGACCGACCGACCGACCGACTGACCCACCCACAGACCGACCCACCCACAGACCGACCCACCCACCGACAGACTGACTGACTCAGTGACTGACCCACCCACCGACAGACTGACTGACTCAGTGACTGACTGACTGGCTCAGTGAATGACAGGCTGAGCAACTGACTGACCTACTGAGTGACTGGCTGACTGACAGACTTGATGACCTAAAGACAGACTGACTGACCCACTGAATGACAAATTGACCTACTGACTGACTGGCTGATCTACTGACTGACTGACTGATCTCTTGACCTGCTAACTGGTTGACCTACTGACTGACTGACTGGCTAACCTACTGACTGACTGAGTGACTAGCTGTCTGACAGACTGAGTGACTAGCTGTCTGACTGACTGACTGACTGGGTGACTAGCTGTCTGACAGACTGAGTGACTAGCTGTCTTACAGTCTGAGTGATTAGCTGACTGACCAACTAACTGACTGACTTACAGATTGGCTGACCTAGTGACTGCCGAATGACCTAATGACGGACTGGCTGACCCACTGACTGACAGAATGACCTACTGACTGACTGGCTGACCTACTGGCAGACTGACTAACTGACTGACTGATCGATCGACCAAATGACTGACCTACTGAAAGACCTACTGACAGACTGACCTACTGACTGAGAGACAGACTGACTGACCTACTGACTGAATGACTGACTGACTCACAGACTGACTCACTGACTGTGACTGACTCACTGACTGACTCACTGACTGTGACTGACTCACTTACTGTGACTGACTCACTGACTGTGACTGACTGACTGATTTACTGACTGACTGACTGGCTGACATACTGACTGACTGAGTGAGTAGATGTCTGACAGACTGAGTGACTAGCTGTCTGACAGACTGAGTGACTGACTGACCGACCGACGGTAAGACCGACTGACTGACCAACCTACTGAGTGACTAGCTGTCTGACAGACTGAGTGACTAGCTGACTAACTAGCTGACTAGCTGACTGACTAGCTGACTGACTGACTGACTGACTGACTGACCTTATGACTGCTGAATGACCTAATGACGGACTGGCTGACCCACAGACTGACAGAATGACCTACTGACTGACTGGCTGAGCTACTGGCAGACTGACTGACTGACTGACTGACTGACTGACTGACTGACTGACCGACCGACCGACCGACCGACCGACCGACCGACCGACCGACCGACCGACCGACCGACCGACCCGACCCGACCCGACCCGACCCGACCCGACCCGACCCTACCCGACCCGACCCGACCCGACCCGACCCGACCGACCGACCGACCGACCGACCGACCGACCGACCGACTGACCCACCCACAGACCGACCCACCCACAGACCGACCCACCCACCGACAGACTGACTGACTCAGTGACTGACCCACCCACCGACAGACTGACTGACTCAGTGACTGACTGACTGGCTCAGTGAATGACAGGCTGAGCAACTGACTGACCTACTGAGTGACTGGCTGACTGACAGACTTGATGACCTAAAGACAGACTGACTGACCCACTGAATGACAAATTGACCTACTGACTGACTGGCTGATCTACTGACTGACTGACTGATCTCTTGACCTGCTAACTGGTTGACCTACTGACTGACTGACTGGCTGACCTACTGACTGACTGAGTGACTAGCTGTCTGACAGACTGAGTGACTAGCTGTCTGACTGACTGACTGGGTGACTAGCTGTCTGACAGACTGAGTGACTAGCTGTCTTACAGTCTGAGTGATTAGCTGACTGACCAACTAACTGACTGACTTACAGATTGGCTGACCTAGTGACTGCTGAATGACCTAATGACGGACTGGCTGACCCACTGACTGACAGAATGACCTACTGACTGACTGGCTGACCTACTGGCAGACTGACTAACTGACTGACTGATCGATCGACCAAATGACTGACCTACTGAAAGACCTACTGACAGACTGACCTACTGACTGAGAGACAGACTGACTGACCTACTGACTGAATGACTGACTGACTCACAGACTGACTCACTGACTGTGACTGACTCACTGACTGACTCACTGACTGTGACTGACTCACTTACTGTGACTGACTCACTGACTGTGACTGACTGACTGATTTACTGACTGACTGACTGGCTGACATACTGACTGACTGAGTGAGTAGATGTCTGACAGACTGAGTGACTAGCTGTCTGACAGACTGAGTGACTGACTGACCGACCGACGGTAAGACCGACTGACTGACCAACCTACTGAGTGACTAGCTGTCTGACAGACTGAGTGACTAGCTGACTAACTAGCTGACTAGCTGACTGACTAGCTGACTGACTGACTGACTGACTGACCTTATGACTGCTGAATGACCTAATGACGGACTGGCTGACCCACAGACTGACAGAATGACCTACTGACTGACTCGCTGACCTACTGGCAGACTGACTGACTGACTGACTGACTGACTGACTGACTGACTGACTGACTGACTGACTGACTGACTGACTGACTGACTGACTGACTGACTGACTGACTGACTGACTGACTGACTGACTGACTGACTGACTGACTGACTGACTGACTGACTGACTGACTGACTGACTGACTGAGTAGCTGACTAACTGACTAACTGACTGACTGACTGACTGACTAACTGACTGACTGACTGACTGACTGACTGACTGACTGACTGACTGACTGACTGACTGACCGACCGACCGACCGACCGACCGACCGACCGACCGACCGACCGACCGACCGACCGACCGACCGACCGACCCGACCCGACCCGACCCGACCCGACCCGACCCGACCCGACCCGACCCGACCCGACCCGACCCGACCCGACCGACCGACCGACCTACCGACCGACCGACCGACCGACCGACCGACTGACCCACCCACAGACCGACCCACCCACAGACCGACCCACCCACCGACAGACTGACTGACTCTGTGACTGACCCACCCACCGACAGACTGACTGACTCAGTGACTGACTGACTGGCTCAGTGAATGACAGGCTGAGCAACTGACTGACCTACTGAGTGACTGGCTGACTGACAGACTTGATGACCTAAAGACAGACTGACTGACCCACTGAATGACAAATTGACCTACTGACTGACTGGCTGATCTACTGACTGACTGACTGATCTCTTGACCTGCTAACTGGTTGACCTACTGACTGACTGACTGGCTGACCTACTGACTGACTGAGTGACTAGCTGTCTGACAGACTGAGTGACTAGCTGTCTGACTGACTGACTTGGTGACTAGCTGTCTGACAGACTGAGTGACTAGCTGTCTTACAGTCTGAGTGATTAGCTGACTGACCAACTAACTGACTGACTTACAGATTGGCTGACCTAGTGACTGCTGAATGACCTAATGACGGACTGGCTGACCCACTGACTGACAGAATGACCTACTGACTGACTGGCTGACCTACTGGCAGACTGACTAACTGACTGACTGATCGATCGACCAAATGACTGACCTACTGAAAGACCTACTGACAGACTGACCTACTGACTGAGAGACAGACTGACTGACCTACTGACTGAATGACTGACTGACTCACAGACTGACTCACTGACTGTGACTGACTCACTGACTGACTCACTGACTGTGACTGACTCACTTACTGTGACTGACTCACTGACTGTGACTGACTGACTGATTTACTGACTGACTGACTGGCTGACATACTGACTGACTGAGTGAGTAGATGTCTGACAGACTAAGTGACTAGCTGTCTGACAGACTGAGTGACTGACTGACCGACCGACGGTAAGACCGACTGACTGACCAACCTACTGAGTGACTAGCTGTCTGACAGACTGAGTGACTAGCTGACTAACTAGCTGACTAGCTGACTGACTAGCTGACTGACTGACTGACTGACTGACTGACTGACCTTATGACTGCTGAACGACCTAATGACGGACTGGCTGACCCACAGACTGACAGAATGACCTACTGACTGACTGGCTGACCTACTGGCAGACTGACTGACTGACTGACTGACTGACTGACTGACTGACTGACTGACTGACTGACTGACTGACTGACTGACTGACTGACTGACTGACTGACTGACTGACTGACTGACTGACTGACTGACTGACTGACTGACTGACTGAGTAGCTGACTAACTGACTAACTGACTGACTGACTGACTGACTAACTGACTGACTGACTGACTGACTGACTGACTGACTGACCGACCGACCGACCGACCGACCGACCGACCGACCGACCGACCGACCGACCGACCGACCGACCGACCGACCGACCCGACCCGACCCGACCCGACCCGACCCGACCCGACCCGACCCGACCCGACCCGACCCGACCCGACCCGACCCGACCCGACCCGACCGACCGACCGACCTACCGACCGACCGACCGACCGACCGACCGACTGACCCACCCACAGACCGACCCACCCACAGACCGACCCACCCACCGACAGACTGACTGACTCAGTGACTGACCCACCCACCGACAGACTGACTGACTCAGTGACTGACTGACTGGCTCAGTGAATGACAGGCTGAGCAACTGACTGACCTACTGAGTGACTGGCTGACTGACAGACTTGATGACCTAAAGACAGACTGACTGACCCACTGAATGACAAATTGACCTACTGACTGACTGGCTGATCTACTGACTGACTGACTGATCTCTTGACCTGCTAACTGGTTGACCTACTGACTGACTGACTGGCTGACCTACTGACTGACTGAGTGACTAGCTGTCTGACAGACTGAGTGACTAGCTGTCTGACTGACTGACTGGGTGACTAGCTGTCTGACAGACTGAGTGACTAGCTGTCTTACAGTCTGAGTGATTAGCTGACTGACCAACTAACTGACTGACTTACAGATTGGCTGACCTAGTGACTGCTGAATGACCTAATGACGGACTGGCTGACCCACTGACTGACAGAATGACCTACTGACTGACTGGCTGACCTACTGGCAGACTGACTAACTGACTGACTGATCGATCGACCAAATGACTGACCTACTGAAAGACCTACTGACAGACTGACCTACTGACTGAGAGACAGACTGACTGACCTACTGACTGAATGACTGACTGACTGACTCACAGACTGACTCACTGACTGTGACTGACTCACTGACTGACTCACTGACTGTGACTGACTCACTTACTGTGACTGACTCACTGACTGTGACTGACTGACTGATTTACTGACTGACTGACTGGCTGACATACTGACTGACTGAGTGAGTAGATGTCTGACAGACTGAGTGACTAGCTGTCTGACAGACTGAGTGACTGACTGACCGACCGACGGTAAGACCGACTGACTGACCAACCTACTGAGTGACTAGCTGTCTGACAGACTGAGTGACTAGCTGACTAACTAGCTGACTAGCTGACTGACTAGCTGACTGACTGACTGACTGACTGACTGACCTTATGACTGCTGAATGACCTAATGACGGACTGGCTGACCCACAGACTGAC